>MJUU01013417.1:197835-212148 GCA_002080025.1 Modiolus philippinarum | reverse complement strand
AAGTGTTCCAAATGTCAAGAAGTAAAGAAACGCTCAGAATTTTACAATAAGAGGTGGATTTGTAAAATGTGTACCGATTTTTATACCGAATGGGCCAAACTGAACAAACAGGTGAAGAAGGATCGTAAAAATATACAAGAAGAGTATACTGCCAAGAAAGTCAACACCACAACGACTGAGACAAAGCCCCAATGAACAATGTCATGGATTAGGTTAGAGGTTGCATTTAAGGGAGATGATTATGAACTAATGTGGAAAAGGGGATCAATAATAAAATGGTGAAAAATAGAAGACTATACTGGAGAAAACAGGAAAAAGAATTGGATGAAAAATAACTAAATACCGAAGTTACTGAAAATGGAAGTAATGATGAAATATAATAGGTTTAGGGGAAATGGCTGGAAATCTAAAAAAATAGCAGACGACAACACAGAAATTAGGCGGGAAATGGGAAATAACTTTAAGAATTGAATGAAAAATGGCGGGACATCTAAAAATAGCAGACGACACTACAGAAATTGGGCGGGAAAAGGGAATTACTCTAAGAATTGGATGAAAAAGGGTGATCAGTATGGAATAAGGTAGAAAATAATAATACAATGACAATAGCAGAGGAAAGTATAGAAATAAGGCGAGAAGAGGGAAATACCTCTAAGAATTGGATAAAAAGGGGACATAACTATAAAATAAGGTAGAACATCACACATGAAAAGGGTTAGACAAGAGGAAATTAAGTTAAACATTGGATTGCAGAACAATACTGAAAAGGGGTTGAAAAGGTATAACAACAATAAAAAGGGTAGGATAAGAGGACATTAATCTAAACATTGGATGAAAAGGGAATAATATACCCATTACATTATTGAAAAGGGGTATAATACTATAAAAACATCCGAAAGACCATGCCCGGGTCGTTCCGACTAGGGAACATACCCGACTCCCGGTAAAAATGGCCGAATAGGGCTTCCAAAAAGACCAATTCCGGTACACACCTGGGAAAATAACCCAACTTCCGGTCGCGCATGCGTCATATAATTAGGTTATTTAACACCCCTGCGGGGTCTTACGTTGTTCCAACACGTCATTTCCGGTTAATATGGCTACTTACAGTACCCAATTCCGGTTAACAGCTGGGGCTACGCCCACTTCCGGTCGCCCATGTACACTGTAGTAAGGTCACACAACACCCCTGCAGGATCACGTATTGTTCCACACGTCATTTCCGGTTAAAATGGCTACTTACAGTAGATACACACCACTTCCGGTTAACAGCTGGGGCTGCGCCCACTTCCGGTCGCCCATGTACACTGTAGTAAGGTCATACAACACCCCTGCAGGATCATGTATTGTTCCAACACGTCATTTCCGGTTAAAATGGCTACTTACAGTAGATACACACCCACTTCCGGTATACACATTGGGCAACGCCCACTTCCGGTCGCGCCGGCGTTATTTAATAAGGTCACACAATACATGCATGCGCGCTCCAATATCTTCCCACGACACCCATCACGTGTACCAACACGTCATTTCCGGTCAATATGGCCGTATAGGGCCTCAAATAGGGCTACTTCCGGTTGCGCGTGCGCAACAATAACACTTCGTGTTCTGGTCACGTGACTTCCACTTCCGGTCACGTGACTTCCGGTGACGTTATTTATCGTCTATGTCATTTCCGGCTCCATCATGCTCCACCACGTCAAATAATAATTTGTAACCACCTATATACTACTGTACTTTGTTTTGTTTCTGAGTATTTTGTTTCATTTCTATCTAATTAAAACACCCATCAATGTGTTTACAAAAAGAACTTAAATAAACAAATAAATGGATATGGAGTAAATGTAACTTTGACAAAATCTCTATAAATAGATTGTAAGATTAAGCAAATGGAACAACGCTTTTATTGAGGTCTTCAACAATGAGCTTTGATCATACCTCTTAGAAAGTTCAAGACGGCCCCTGGCACCTTTTTTTTATTATTATCATTTTTGACTCATGGATGAGGGAATATCAACAAACATAAAATTAGCAGGCAAAGTGTTCTTACATCTGCTGAAAGGCTGCATAGCATATTCTGATTGCAAATCACTTGCAAACGCATTAAATTAATAATTATGTACTTTATATATGATTCAAAACATTTAGATATTATTTTTGTTTTCTGATGCATTTGCCCTTAGAATAACTGGCGTAAAATTGTTTAAATGCGCATTGTGCACTAAATTTCATACCTTATCTTTTTGAAATATTGATCATTGTAGCTTGATTTGCGATCGCAGATAGCAGCTATCACATTATATATTATGTATGTGGAATGGATTGGATAATAAGTGATAACATCTGATATGAAGTTGTCACTTCTTAAAATCCCGAAGAAGGAAGTATTGTTGACGTAGGTAAGTAGCTTTTACAATGAAAATTAATTTCAATGATTGTTATTTTGTAAATTATAAATTTAATATTCTGAAAATGTAACAGCGAAGCAAACATTATCTTAAAGTATATATACTAAAAATATCTCCCCATATATACATATCAAACTCTAAAAAGGGAAACTATTACATGTATTTCTACTCTATTTTGGTTTTATAGTTTCTTCCCCTTATTGACATACCCTCTACACTATTGCTGGTGCTGTTCTCATTTATAAGCTGTTAATTAACATCTCCCTTGGAATAGACAGATATGAAACAACGGCAGTAGAATACCGAAGGAACAAGGGAAGCGAATACCACAAAAATCGAAATCCAAAGACATGGCAAAAACGACAACAGAGAAAAACAAAGACAAAACAAGAACGTTAGACAGAAAACTAAAGCACTCATAGTGTGAACTCCAATGAAAACCAGAAGTAAAGGTTTTTGATTGTCGTTTTTTTTAATAAGATATTGTAAATTTTTGCGGTTGATAACTTTCACGGTTTCTTGAACTTGGACATGTTCGCGGGTATCAATTTTCGCGGTTTTTAGAAAGCAAATGAAATATTTGTATTGTCTGAATACAACAAAGATATTCGTGGGCACTAATTGTCGTTGTCTTTTATCAACTGTTTAAATGCCGAAAATTACTGAGGGTAGGCATAACAGTCTATTATTAACCAGCTAAATACAATATGATAGAAAATGCCTATTTATTATCAGGGAGAAATTTTCACAGCCGGTTATTACGAGATTCAAAGCAGGGCCATTACAGCCAGAAAACGGGGCATTATTACAGGGCCAATATTAATCACGTGACACAGAAGTTTATTATGAGATTTAAAGAAACTGCTCTCAGTTCATACCACTATTTACTTTTATCAATTTTACCCGATGTAGTTTTATGTTCATGAAATAAACCATATTTCTTTTTGTACTTCAGCGGTAAACCCTGATGCAGTTGTATGGAGATTTTTTTTTTCTTAAATATTTGACCCAACTTGTGACCACTCATTTTAATCATCTCATCATAAGGAATCCGAAAATATACATCTTTTCTTGATTTTCTGGAAAAAGTATTTTTTGTACTTCAGCGGTAAACCAAAATCCAGCTGTATGGAGAATGTTTTTTTTTTGTTTCAAATATTTGACCCTACTTGTGACCACTCATTTTAATCATCTCATCATAAGAGATCCGAAAATATACATTTTTTCTTTATTTTCTGAAAAAAAGTATTTTTTTGTACTTCAGCGGTAAACCATAATCCAGCTGTATGGAGAATATTTTGTTTTGTTTCAAATATTTGACCCTACTTGTGACCACTCATTTTAATCATCTCATCATAAGGGATCCGAAAATATACATGTTTTCTTGATTTTTTCAGATTTTTTTTTTGTCCATTGGGGTAAATCTTAATCCAGCTGTATGGAGAAACTTTTTGTTTCAGATATTTGACCCTACTTGTGACCTCTCGTTTTACTCATTTCATCACAAGGGATTCGAAGATATACACAATTTCATGATTTTTTTAAATTTTTTGTCTGGGGGGTTCGAAGGGGGCGCAAGCCCCCTCGCTGGAAAGCAAGTGTTGGGGCCATACATCCTCTCTAGTTAGCCTAGCCTAAAGCTCATAAGGTGGATTTTGGTATTTTGGTGAGCTGCTGGCTGTAGTATGCATGAGATTTCTAAAATATTTTGAAATCTGAATTTTGAGGGCAAAAATTGTCAAAAATTTTTTTTAAAATGTGCACTTAACCAGGGTAAAATATTATATATCAACTTTTTTGTTTCAGATATGTGATCCCACAAACGACTTTTTATGTAAAAATGGAATTTTCAGAAAATTATTTTATTTACATTTACATTCACTTATCAATCTATTTAAGCCAATTAATCTGGTTGATAAAAGTTTTAAGAAATGGGTATTTCCATAATGGCCCTGTTATGTGTCCTCGGTCTGTAATAATGGCCTTCGGATGCTGTAATGGTCCTCGGCGTTGCCTTGTGCCTTACAGCTATCCTCGGGCCATTATTACAGACCTCGAACACATAACAGGGCCATTATGGAAATACCCATTTATTAATACTATATTAATGTTTTTTCAGATCTTTTAGATTCTTCTTCACTTTCATCTTTTTCGTATCTTTTTTCATTTTTTGTTTTGATAAGGCTGGATTTTTATCAGCTTAGAATAAACCATTAATCGGGATTTCATTGGCTTGGTGAATTCAGATTTGCAACTTTATATTAAAAAAAAACGATTAGTTTGTTGTAAAATAAGGATTAAACTATGATGGGAATCAACGAGTTGTCAATATATTGTTTGATGTAAATAAATAACAAAATAACGAAGTTACTGTAAATTTACTTTCTGCATTTCGACAACTTATGTCTCATCAGTGCAGATAAAAATTTTCTTTCTGATACATTGTACTCTAAATATTGTTTCAATAATAGACTCGCTCAAAAGATTGTCACCAATATATGTTTCTTATCAGAAACAAAACTTCCATTATTCTATATTGATCGATATATTAAAAGTAAAGCAAAGATTTCTTGGTTTGTGATTGAAGAAATTTTAGAAAGTGGAATGAAACTTTATTATGGTTCAAATGTACTTTGTAGCATATCTTGGAGGCAATATTATACAGTTATTTAATGCATATGAGGGCAATGGACTAGAATATTTTGCCCAAGGTGTCAGAAATCCCCATGTGTTCTATTGCCCGAGGCCAACGGACGAGGGCAATGGAACACTGGGGGGTTTCTGACACCGAGGGCAAAATTTTCTAGTCTATTGCCCAAATATGCATTATATAACTGTTTTTATGACAAATCAAATTTCAATCATAACTGGGCAAAGAGAAATTGTTTTCATGACGAATCAATTTTTATTCAAAACTCGGCAAAGAGAAGTTGTTTTCATGACAAATTAAATTTTATTCAAAACTTGTCAGTTTTACCTTATATGTATTCATGAAATGCATTTAAATTTCTGAGTTCTAATGATTTATAAACATAAATTTTTAACTGGTGAAATCAAACTTTGGTCCAGTTAACAAGAAATGAAACGTAAAGATTAACATGGAAATTAATTGTTAAAAACAACCTATCCTTGTTATCCAGAATATTGCGGGCAATAGTTTTTGTAAAATTTCCCNTTTCTTGATTTTTTCAGATTTTTTTTTGTCCATTGGGGTAAATCTTAATCCAGCTGTATGGAGAAACTTTTTGTTTCAGATATTTGACCCTACTTGTGACCTCTCGTTTTACTCATTTCATCACAAGGGATTCGAAGATATACACAATTTCATGATTTTTTAAAATTTTTGTCTGGGGGGTTCGTAAAATTTGTAAAATTTCCCCGGGCAATAGATCACCGACTTTTTGCTCGGGATTCACAAGAATTGATCCTCTCATAAGAAATCGGGGCATTTTTGAAAAAAAAAAATAGCGAAAACTAATGCATTTCTTTTATAATGGAAAAATAATTTTATAAGGTAATAAATTTGCCTATTCAATGATACCAGGACAAAATATATAAAATACCCATCAGGTTGCAGAGCATGCTTCAATGAGAGCAGCAATTGCTTAACGTTCTTTTCGGGGGAGGGGGTTAAAACACATAATATTTTAATACCACCAAAACCTAAATAAACTAAGTGCAGTGAAATGATGTTTGTACATTTTTGAAAAAACGGTTTTTAATTTATAAAATGAATCTAAATGACGTAAAGAGGTATAATGCCCTAAAGTCTGTTTCACTTCCTTTAGATAATGGAAATTCTGTTCTGCTTACTTTAATATTGCATATTTCGGCACCGGATTTTGCATGTTGTGTAAATATATTATACACTTCTGGAACCACTTTTGATTTGATCATTTCCAATACATGTTGAAAGAAAAAAACACTTTTTAAAAATGCTCCATGCTTTTAAATGGATGACTTTTTCCGCGCACAATTATCGACTAGACTGGACGATTCTGAAATAGGTATAGGCGGGTATATCTTAAAGTCAGATGATAAACAAGTCTCACTTTTGCTTTTACCATGTGCTTGGACCCCCTTTTCATTTAAGAAAAACATACCCGTAAATGATATAATTCAACAAAATAATTGGGGACCGACCATTTAACTTGGAAGGGAGTGGGCTATGGTTTTTTTCTGGACAGAAAATTTTTTCCCGCTTCGCGCGAAAAAAATTATTTTTTTTCACTTGTATCAACAGAACATTTTTTTCAATATTAGCATTATTTTTTAGGGGCAGAAAGCCTCCTTCAGAATATTTTATTTTCATCATTTTGGCAGCCAAAACATTTTTTTTTCACAGAAAATCAGCTCCAAAATATTTTTTTTTAGAAAAAAGTCATCTAATTCATCAAGTTACTTGGTCGCCCTTATAATAGAACAATACAACACTTAGGAATTTTCACCCGTTTGAAAAAAAATGTGAAAATGCACATGACTGCAGACTTCTGTGCATGTCATAAACGGCAAATTCAACGTTTTTCAGTTATGTATGATCATTCTTGATATACATACCATATATGATAGAGATCAGTGTAAAAATAAAGCTGAAATCGTGAGATTTCCATTATCTAAAGGAAGTGAAACCGACTTTACAATAATTCGTTGTTTCAGAAACTAATGCATTATGGGTAATACGTAATATATTTTTATTCGCCCAAAGCGTAAATAGCATTATGTCGACTAGTGTGAAGCTAGCCCACAATAACAGCCGAGACAAATTTCTTGGAAATTTCTATACAGATCAACAAAAATGATAAAAGAATTAAAATTTTAATTAATATAAGGGTAATTTTACTTTGTATTGATTCTTAATTAAACTAGTTGATATGGTGCTCTCTAGGAGGTCCGCGCTATGACCCGTTCTATTTATAATTAATCACGTGCTTTTCGTTTCTGTAACTGCGATCTAAATATGGGACATATAGATTCTCCTGCGAATAGTAGATCAAAATTCTACTGTCGAGGCTGAAAAAGTTCTAAATCACAGCTTAGCATACCTGCCGACTATGGGGTTTTTACCGGACACTACTGCAGTGGAAGGGGAGGTTTGGCTAGCCATAAAACCGGTTTAACCCACCATTTCTTTTGAAATGCCTGTACCAAGTCTGGACCATTTCGGTGGACAATTTTGCCGGTGGTTTCCACATGATTTGTTTTTATTTTGTCTCATGGACTTCGGCTCTTGACAACTCTGTTCGGTAATTTTGTTATTACTCCTATTCCCCTTTTAGAACATTGGAATTTAAATTTTCAGAGCGCAATTTCTTCTTCCTTGCTTCACTAAATATTCATTTTGTTATTGCATGATGATTGTTATGTCATGAAGACGTTTAAAACAACAAAAGAGTGGTATATGTCCCCTTTATAAATTTTATAGTACACTTGGAGTGGTCTTACGCGTAAAACCCACATGAGCTTTTTAAAAAAGTTGGTAGCGCAGTCACTTACAACCAAACCGGATTAAATATAAATTTTCGTTCGTTGACACGGCACAGATTTGTTGCCTTGCCATACATTCTATTCACCCTCGGATTGTAAACATGAATACGTCACAAAGAATATTTACAGTTCCGATTTAACATGTCACAAGAGTGTGTAACTCTCATTGGTCGAGTCAGTTGGACATATACAGTAATTGAGATATAATCATCAAGCAAGATTAAGAGCACGCCCCTTCATCTGGACAGCACTTATAATTACACACAGAGATGATGATTCTCATCATTTTGCAACCGAAAAGAATTTTCCCGTGTCTGTTGATGTTTACTATATTTTCGTCTTAATGTTCAGAAAAGAAATAACTTTTTTTTACAAATTTGTACAGTGCATCGATTTTTCCGCGATAAAAATCATACCATTTAATGAAGAATTTTCAAAACTTTATTAACCATTTGTAGCAATTTTGAATACGGTCGTAAAATTACAATTCAATGGTAAAAATTAACGTTTTCTGTGCGTTTTTCTCATATTTTTCAGAAAGCAGTATATAAATGAATAAGCTAATCCATATGAGAGAAGTTTTTGCAGTCATCACTGTAATTTTGTTTTGTTCGTTCCTTGTGGCCAATGGTAGTAGAACATGTAGTTTAATTTCCATCACAATAAATTGCACAGCTCGTTCTCTGACAGAAGTTCCAAAGTTTGACGACGTTGGTGAAATAACGTACTTGTAAGTAGCATAAATATATTTTTGACACGGTTAAAAAGATAATAATGTTGCAGAACATGATACTGAAAATGAAAACCAAAATGATACTGTTAATAAAAACCCATACTGCCGAATAATATGTTTTTTTCCTTTAGTGTGAAAAATTATTTAACCATGCAGTGTTTAACCGCCATCAAATTTGACAATAAAGTAAAGCTTTTATTTCTGAGTATGTAAACGAGATTAGACTGTTGGGAACACAATCCAGTGTATTTTCTTTTTATATCACAGTTGATTGCAAACTATCCAGAATGGTTGCTGATTTTTATTTGCTTTATCAATTTCCCTACAAATTGTACATTTAATTTAAGTACAAGTCCAATATTTTGACCTTACCAACAGCAACTACGGTTACACATGAAGACGTTCACCTGTTCAAGGAATTATTTCGATTCTAATATTACCGATATGGTGCCTTTTTAAACTGCCTTCGGTACGCTCTTTTAGTTAAGCGGTCATCTTTCAGTGAATTTGTCTATTATTCACCAATTAAAAAAAGAGAATAAAATAAGCTTATTATCGATTCAAAGATTAATTGCTTACACCCAGAGAATGTTAAAATTTTCTCTTGGTATGAAATAATCGTTCTATTTTTAAATAGTCTTTATACGGATTTACGGTTTGCCTTTCATACTTCCAGACTTAACTAATCGATCAAATCGATAATCGATCATGTATCAATAAAAATCGAACGGTAATCGATTGATTAGTTCGACTAATCGAACATTTATCGTTCAAACTCTCTGAGGAGTTTGATCGATGATTTTGATTAGAAATTTGTGATCGATAAGTGATCACTGAAATTTTCCTTTAACTTCAGATAGTGTTTAGTGCCATCAGTAACAGTTATGTTGATAGGTTAGTCAAAATATAATAAAACAATTCAGATGGCTTATGTTAAAGCGGTTTTATTGAACATCTGATCATTAATCAATCAGAAATCGGATCACAAATGTCTTATCAAAATCATCGATTAAACTCCTCAGCGAGTTTGATCGATAAATGTTCGATTAGTCAAACTAATCAATCGATTACTGTTCGATTTTTATTAATAAGTGATCGATTATCAATTTGATCGATTAGTTAAGTCTGGATACTTAAGTCTTAAGGCAGATCGACACTAATACACGGCGCATTCGATTGGCGCATTTGTGTAACACGATTCGGATGCGGAATTGACTTGATTTTCAAGCCGGAATAATCCTGTATTGGCCTTTTCATTGTGACGTCATGATAGATTGACATAGTACACTTTCCCGAGAATTGGCTCCCTTTTCCCGTAAATATTGTCTATTTCGTAAACTATATCAAATAACTTTTTTAATCGAACGGTGACATGTAGATTTTTTCAGCGTAAAAGATAGCTTAAGTGTATATTTCTGAAATATCAAAAAATAAAAAAAATCTGTTTGATATTTATTTTATATGAAAGATAAACAATAAGCATGTTCTCACAGTTCCCTTTATATTCTTTATAAATATTACTGAAAAATACTGAATTTGGCCTTATTTTCAAGGCCAGATCAGGAACAACGGCAGTAGAATACCAAAGGAACAAAGGAGTGAAATTTGCAAAAATCGAAGTCCAAAGACATGGCAAAAACGAGAACACAGAAAACAATGACGTTAGACAGATACAAAGCACAGAAATAGAAATAACAACATTCAAAACAAAGGCACACACAGTGTGAACTCCAGTGAAACTGAGAGTGACATCAGGTGCTCCGGAAGGGTAAGTATGTCCTGCTCTGTTAACATCACCTGTCACACTGTGAGTGATTCAATCCGGGAAAATGTCAAAGTTGGTAGTCAAATCCTGGAAGACGTGAATCCAGCTGAAAATGTCCACTTTCATTTGGGATACTGACACGTCATATCTTTCAATGATGTTATGGTGACGGCCATAGAATTTCTTGAGGGATGAAATTAACATAGGTTGAACAAATCCCTGACTAAGCAGCTTTTAGGACAGTGCTTTTGCTCTGTTTAAAAAATCACTGTACAAAATACACACTCGACAGTAACGAATCAACTGTGAAATGTAGACTCCACAGGCTGGAGAGGTAGGTATATTGCTGCTAAGAAAGGGAAAGTTTACAATTGGGAAATTAAAATCATCACGCTTGTCATATAGTTTAGATTTCAAACGTCCATCTCCGTCAATATACAATTAAAGGTCTAGGTATGAAGCTGAAGTAGGTGTTTCAGTTGTTTCTTTAATGTCAAGCTCGTTGGGATAGATCTGATGTAAATACTGATTAAATTTAGGATTATTAAGAGAAAGTACGTCGTCTATGTAGCGGAAGCTGAAATTAAAGGACTGGGATAAATGTGTTTGTTTTCTTTGAATAAGCCCTTGTAAAACCTTGGCCTCGTACGAGTAAAGAAAAAGGTCAGCTAAAATCAGCGGACAGTTTGTTCCCAAAGGAATTCCTATTGTCTGTTGGAAAACACGACCTCCGAATTCGACAAATATATTGTCGATCAAAAATTCTAACATTTTGATTACGTCAGTCTCAGTTTACTTCTTGTTTGAATCAGGAAAAGATGATCGGTGACATATCATTTTTATTTTATTTTTGGAACATGTATGTTAAGACCTACAAAATATCTTAAAAGAAAAAAATTCTGTCTGATATTTTGATTAGGATCGAACTACCTTAACTTGTTATTATTACCAAAATATGTAAATATATTTTTACTCCTACTACCACCCTCATTGTTTAAAGTTCACTCATAACTTTGAAGCAAGTTTTTTCACTTTATAGCCATCGGTAACAACAGAATTATCCGACGATTGTCAAGGGCACCGACTGAAATGTTAATACGTAATACCTTTCGCAATTATTCTGTATGGTATATGGGCTAGAACGTTTGTTGCAACAAATCAAGGAAGGGAACTTTTTTCCGCAAATTTTGCAGAATGTTTGCGTAAAGTTACAAAAAAATGTAGATTAAAAGTTATGACTGAAATTATTTTTTTCTAATTTTGATGAATAAAAGGAATTTCCATATTACCCAATTTAATCTGAAATTTTTAAATCTGAAACTCAAAGTTGGTAAAATATGTTCATATATTGTGACTTCCAACAATAATCTTTTCGGAGACGAAGATTGAGTATTAAAATTTAATGGGTATCTGTTGTCCGCAAGAAAATGTATTTGCTAAAATTACACTGTTGCAAAATTAAAAACTTTTTTATATCGAGTTCAAACGTACCTATAAAGCGAATCGAATGCGCATCGACAACGTTTTCAATGTGCATGTGATACGTATTGCGTGCGAACGCAAAGTTTCGAAAACGTTATTAGTAAAACAATAAATGATAGATGTACTTTGAATACGAACGTCAGTAAGGCTATTTGCTTTATATTTTTAGAAATTTGAATGTTGCAATGTTTTGTCATCCAAAATCATCAAATTCTTGTATTTTGACGACATCTTGGACAACTTCATAAATACATGTATTAAGTGCTTTAATATGATTTCTTTCTATTTCAGATATTTGAATTACAACAAGATATCACGTCTAGATGTTGGGGTATTTAAAAAATTTGTTCATCTTCGTGTGCTGTAGGTATAACTAGATTTGCAATTGCATGCAATAACCGATGTAACCCCAGACAACCAATTCGATAATTCCATCTCATTTGAAGCCTCAAAACCTACCTTTGAATTAATTTTCGTCGAAATTGCCCAGGACAAAGTTGAAATGTTAACGTATTTTGGCAGCAATCTTGGGAATCTTTTCTCACAAATTCCTAATCCTCATCTTAATGCACATTTATACATAGTATCTCCCTCTTGCATAGCTCTGTCCTTAGCTGGTTTTGGTTTTTCTATTTAGATTTTATTTGTATTTTTTTTCTATCAGCTTTTACAGATATATCTGTTAATGGATTTCCAAATATTTTAATTCGATCTGCACTGACAAGACATAATTTGTCGAGATTGCCGTATGCAGAAATTAAATTCACAGTAATTTTGTTATGCTATACTAAATATGAACAAATTCTTAAAAGTACTCCCCGAGATATTGAATCCTCATTTTTTCAAGGTAAAATGCCAGTCATCTTTTAAAAATTCTAGAATAAAAACATTTCAACCGACTTTGTCTGGAGTGACATAAATAGCAGAAAAAGACAAAGTGAACATTTACTTCGTTATATTTACCCTTTGCTTTTCCGGTGAAAAATTGCAGTATATTTTACCTTTGTCTAAGACCATTTTGACAGTTTTCAAAAATATTTTTCTTGTGAAAGAATCATATCTAAATTGGCAGCAGCATGACTCTAAAAAGAGGTGTAATTTGCCATGAATTTACAAGTAGCTCCAAATCCTGACCCCTCTGTGATCGAACTTCAATTTCCAGTGTAAAATGCCAGTTAACATACGTCATGCTTCCCAGATTCTACTTAGACCAGATGTTGTGGCAGATAGTCCTCCACATGGAGATCCTTGGATATTATGGACCCTAAATACATACATTCACATATCGACCATTTTGTCATTATTTATTGTTTGAATAAAGAATCTGAATCTGAATCTGCATTCCTTCAGTGCCAAAGACAATCTGTGTCATTTGTTGAGCTTATTTGGTTGTGAAATTACCACTGACCTTACTTGTTTAACGTAAAATTCTGGTACTCCGAGTGGTTCCCTCTGTATCCGGAGCATGAACATATTTTTCTTCATTACTGTGTTTATATACCGGAAAATAATGTTCTTGGGCTAATATCTTTCATTTTAACACTGTTGTAAAGTCTTTAATGGCACTTTTAGGAAATCTTTCGACATTCTTATGTGGAATATTACTTTTTACAAAATGTGTTTTCTTCATATTTCTTATAATTCCCATGTTACATTTTCAACCTTTATGAATTTTTACTAGGAAGGGGTCTCATTTTATATTGAAAGTATTAATTACATCATATCATTTAAATCAGAAACGGTCAGAAGATTTAAATTTCTATTACTCATTGGTTTACCATTTATCAATTCTTGAGCAACTTACAAATAGACACCCTAAGGGATAAATTTATAAGTTAGATTTCAACTAAGAGATGGTCTAAGATTAATGAAGTTGAAATTTTTGTTCTCTTTATTTATAATATGAAATTTGACAATCTACGACTTTTGATTTTCTTACATTTTACCCTTTTATTGCATTTAAAAAAATCATAAATATCTGTTACAAGTTTTTTTTTAAAGCGATAAAAACTTGTAATTTGAATGTAAGAAATTCAATAAAAAATTATTTAACTATTTGGAATTAATTTCTTGCATTTTATTTGAAATAAAACATAGTCTAGAAAGTGTACCTTGGAATTGTATAAACCTATACTTATGTGTATTGGCCGTTCTTCTTGCTTGTTTGTAATGTGAATGCGGTCTAGACATCGCCCTTCTCTAGTGATTTCATGGAACCTCAAGCCTTTCGACATCGTCAGAAGCTCACAAATGCTAGACGATCGTAAAAATTTCAGCTCGTATAAAGCTTATGTTCATTGGCGATTTGTTCTTGACATGCTAAAATCAAGATCATTATCGCATTGTAACATCAATTAAAAACTTTTGAATTCTCCACACTTTATACTACCATTCCTCATGAACAACTGAAATCTCGGCTGAAAGATATAATTCGTGAAATA
>MJUU01013417.1:182710-195704 GCA_002080025.1 Modiolus philippinarum | reverse complement strand
TCATCTTATTTATCCAAAAGAGCTTGCAATTAAGGATACTACAGATACTCCCACATACATGTAGGCCTCGTTCCTTGACCTTTATCTTGAAATTGACAACAGAGGTACATTACAAACTAGGCTGTATGACAAACGCGATGACTTCACTTTTCCAATAGTCAACATTCCTCTTTGTACCAACATTCCAAAAACAACAGCATACATGGAGTTTACATCTCACAACTCATTCGCTACTCAAGGGCTGGTGGTCGGTACAGTGACTTCCTTTATCGAGCTCAGTTGCTTACAGATATAGACTACTTAAGCAAGGGTACGTGACAAAAAACTTACAGTCATCACTACAGAAGTTTTACGGTCGACATCATAATTTTGTGCATCGCTATGGGATATCTGTTTCCCAGATGACAACAGATCTTTTCCTCCACAACTAAGTTTGTTTTTTCCTCTATCGGATTTGACTTTACTGCCGGAGTTGACATGTTCAACACGGCGAGTGTCTTACAAGAAGCGGTAAATGCTTACTCTACGCCTGATTTCAGCCATGTTTTTTATTGGGTCCGTGTTATTCATCTGTATGTGTGTCTTCTTTTTTCTTTTTTGTCCCGTACTCAAGTGGTGTCCTTGTTTCTTAGTGTGTCCGATGTTGCCTTTGTCCATGATTTGTTCGTTCTTTTGACTGACGGTTCGGTTCTCACTTACTTGTTACTTCGGACGTTAAAAAGTTAATGAGTGGTCCATGGAATACCTGTGACGCCTGCACTAAAGAGAAGCCATTTATGGCTCGGTGAACCTCTTAAGTCTGTAGAATTAAAATTTTAAGTACCAGGCACAAAACGAGGTCAGGAGAAAAACATATCCTACAATTCTGTCTGAAATATAACTGAAAGTCTTAAAGGAGTTGCAAATTAACAAAATTAAGTAACAATTGAGCTATCCGAACTTTCAAAATCTGTAAAACGAGGATTTTAAGCATAATACCCACAGCCAGATTTGGTAAACAACAGACACTGAAAGTTTGATTGGAATCTGACTGACAGCTTTGATGGATTTGCAAATGAGCTCTACAATCTGTAAAATCAAAATTTTAAGTATCAAGAGCACAATTACATTAGGTGAACAACATAGCCTGAAAGATTTGTTGGAACATGACGTACAGTTTTGAAGGAGTTGAAGATTAATAAAATGAATGAGCAGATCAGCTATTTTGGCTCAGTGGATCTCTAAAATCTGTAAAATCAAAATTGTACGTATCATATGCATAACTAATCTAGGTGTACAACACATTCTGCATGTATTGATAGATACTGACATAAAGTTGTGATATAGTTGTGGATTAACAAACAAGAATAACAATCAAATGAGCTACATTGGCTTGGGGAACCTCTAAAATCTGCAAAATAAAAACTCTTAGTATCAGATGCACAACTTTATTGGGTGAACAACACATCTTGAAAGTTTGGTCGGAATTCGACATTTTGAATAATACATGGGCAAACGAATACCAAAGAAAAACGGAGAAAGGGGAAATTTTAAAATCAGAAATAAAAAAAAACACGGCAATTCATATCCAACACGAATTCAGACAGCATGATAAAGACAGAACAAATAAATGAACAAGAAAGCCACATAACTAAAACACTTACAGTATTAACCCCTACAAAAACCCGAGGTATCATCAGGTGCTCCGGAAAGGTGGGCATTATCTGTTGGAAGTGTGGCACCCGCCACACTACAAGTGAAAAATCCGGTTTTGTCACTGTCGGTTCATCACAGTTGCGGATGAAAAAAAAACCGATGAACTACACAAGACGACGACGCAAGACGACGGATAGTAATCCTTATGTATCGACTCTGCTTACAGCAGGCTACACAATTAAACGTGCCTTCAATATTATATATTGAAGAAATCTCCTCAGACCACTTTTCTAACACTTTTCTGAACATTCCTTAACATATATTCGCATGTAAGCATTAAAGATATGTTTACCAATTTAATACATTTTCATAACCGTAAGCCGAAATATAACGACAGTACAGGGGGTTGTCTCAAATCTAAGGCCTTCTCTCCATGGAGGGTGAACAAAGGCGTCAAATTTCGACTCTCAATAATTAATTTCTCCATTGTTGTTTAGACCATCTTAAGTAATATCTCAAATGAATTAAACTTTACCCATGGTAAACCCGTGTTCATGGTCTAAAAACATTGATGTAGCGATGTCAAGGCAACGGATGATAATGGTTTTAAGAGCACTTTGCCAGTTAATTTTATGTTTGTTGACATTCCCGCATCAATGGTCTCAAAAACATTGATCTAGCATTAATTGACAATAAGCAATGAATTACGCTCAATTCGGTGCTAGGGGCCATCTTGAACTTACTATGACGTATTATCAAAGCTCATTGTTGAAGGCCTCATGGTTACCTGAAGATGAAGAAGACCAATTAGCGTCGTTCCATTGCTTGGTTCGATCATGTGTTTGTAGAGACCTTGTCTAACGCGCATTTACTCCATATCCTTTCATTGTTTATTTAAGACCAGAGTTTGTCTATCATACAATGGAGAGTCCGTAAAAAGATTCAAATAGCGACAGATGTACACTCTCTTTATATTTCAGTTATATAGAAATTGTACTTGAGACAATTTCCCATATGGATATACTGTCATACTTTCAAAGTTTGGCATTTTATTATTTTCTCTCTTTTGTAAATTCAAATATTATTCTGACCACCTGTTTATAATTCCCATTTTTCACTTTTTTTTACAATACCAAATTTTCGTGCAATTGACTTGATGAGCGCCTTGTGTTTGTCTGTATGATGTAATATAATGTGTCTAGTAGCTTAGGACACAAGTGCTTTTGTCGGACAAAGGATGACAGTGATTGAAAGAGCACTTTGCAAGTTAATTTATTTACGTTGACTACCCCGCTTCCATGGTTTACAAATACATTTATGTAGCATTGTTCTACAATTAGCAATGAATTCCGCTCATACCGGTATTAGGGACCGTCTTAGACTTACTATGAGGAATTCGCCAAGCTCATTGCTGAAGCCTCATGGTGACGTCAAGACGAAGAACATAAACAGTAAAACCGTTAATCCATGAATTAGTTCTACCATATGTTTGTAGAGATTTTGTCTTACGTGCATTTAATCCATATCCTTTCATTTTTTATTTACATGTAAATGATTTTTAGAAAGCACAAGATACCGAAGTTTCTGTAAATACACTTTCTGTATATGGCCATTTCGACAACTTATTTCTGTTCAGTGCAGATGAAATTAAAACAAAATAATCATTTAAAACACTTTCAAATTTTCGAATTGACAAAGTGGTTGTTTTTCTTTTAAAAATTTCTTAGGTTGCTGAACCTAAACCAGTTGACAAGTATCCCAGTTGGTGCGTTCGATGGCATGCCACACTTGAGTAAATTGTGAGTACTTATATTAGGAAGTTAAAATAAGGATTTAGCCTTATAAACAAAACATTTTAAATGATGATTTATTACCACTTAGTCTCTACTGATATACTGTTAGTCCCTTAAGGTATTCACCAACCAAGTAGTCAGTGCTTCGGTGATGACGCCACAAAAAGACTTTTTGGAAACTTGCAATATCTAAATTTTTAGAAAATTTTGCTTAAAATTAAGGAGTATCTGCCTCATGCATAGCTCTGTCCTCGACTGATTTTTGCTTTTCATTTCAACCTTTTTTGTTATTTGTTCTCTATTAAATCTACAAAGGTCCGGTTTATTGTCTTCCAAATCTTATGATTTTATTTGTACTGAAGAGAAATAAGTTTTCGAAATGGCCATTTGAAGAAACTAAATTTTCAGCAACATCGATTAACATTTGTTATTTAATAACGAAATTGCAAAAAAAAACCACTCTTATCACCATAGATAAACATTATGGAAATTTTATGTCGTAAGAATCATTATAAGCTTTTTAGGTTTCGGATTAATTCATCATTTATAATCATACAAGTAGTGTTAAAAAATTATGCTAATCAATTAAGTCGTTAATTGTGAATCGTATTCGGCGTTTGAAAACATCAATGAAATCCAGATATCCAAGTATATTTGAAGATCCCCTCGCTGGAAAAACGCCATGAAAATTAGGTCATTGTCCTTGCAGACAAATCTTCTAACAACATACTTTTCGTGTGTAAGAAACACTATCTCGACTGTCTGGTTAGATAGTTTATCAGGAAACCAAACTTATACTCAAGGGAGGAGATTATTGAAAATCACACCTTTCTTTTAGCATCCTTTGGCATTAAAGAGGATGATGAAAACAATCAGCTGGCTTACATCTACTGATTCCCTAAACTTTATAAGAACCCATACAAACAGGGATTCATTGCTGGGTCTTCCCGATGCACCACTAAGTCTTTTTATAAGCTCCTTAATACTTTATTGACCGCAGCCAGAGATGGCCTGAAAAAATACTGTGATAAAGTCTATTCCATGAGCGGCGTCAATCAGATGTGGATTCTAAAAAATTCTAAATATCCTCCTTGAATAGCCATCCTCTAGCAGTCCCAACCATTTCTATAGCATACAAACTTTTGATTTTTCTACACTTTATACTACCCTGTCACATAATAAATTGAAAACAGTAATTTCTGATTTGATACATCAATGTTTCTGCACTAAAATGGAGAATGCAGATAGACTTATTTAATGTAGGGAAAGACAAAACATTTTTGTAACGAACAACACTGAGTCAAACAAGAAGTACACGAAGAATTACGATAGAATTTTTGATAGACAATATTTCTGTTGAATGTGGAGGCCGCATTTTTTCACAGACAATGGGGATTCCCATGGGAACTAACTGCGCGCCACTTTTAGCTGATCTCTTTCTTTCCTCCGATGATGCCAAGTTTTTACAAGGGCTAATTCACAGAAAAAAAGCAACAACATTTAGCCCAGTCCTTTAATTTAAGCTTCCGCTACAAAGACGATGTACTATCTCTTAATAATCCAAAATTCAAGGAATATTTACCCCAGATCTATCCAAATGAGCTTGAAATTAAAGAGACTACTGATACACCTACTTCAGCTTCGTACTAGGATATTTTGATATACATTGACGAAGATGGACGTTTGAAATCTAAGCTATATGACAAACGTGGTAATTTTAATTTCACAATTGTGAACTTTCCCTTTCTGAGCAGCAGCAATATACCTACCTCTTCAGCCTGTGGAGTGTACATTTCACAGTTGATTCGTTACTGTCGAGCATGTAGTTTATACAGTGATTTTCGTAATAGAGCACTGTCCAAGAAGCTGCTAAGTCAGCTGCAGGGATTTGTTCAGCCTTTATTACTTTCATCCCTTCAGAAATTCTATGGCCGTCGCCATGACACAAAAAACTAAATACCGAGGTTACTGTGAATTCACTTTCTGCATATGCGCATTTCGACAACTTATGTCTCTTCAGTGCAGATAAAATCTAAACGGTTGGAAGACCATAAACTCTAAGATATTTAAAAACTGATAGAGAACAAATAACCAATATGATCTAAAGGTAAAGCCAAAATTAGCTAAGGACAGAGCTATGCATGAGGGAGATACTCCTTAGTTTTCAACAGAATTTACAAAGATTTAGATATTGTAAGATTCCAAAAATAATCGGCTTTCGGGTCAGCACCGATTGACAGTCTGTGTCCCAAATGAAAACGGACATTTTCAGCTAGATTTCACGTCTTAACAGATTCGACATAACCGGTTTTGACTCAACCCTGAATTGACTCACTGATAGTGTGACGTGTGCCACTAGCTTACCCTAACGGAGTACCCGAGGTTATTACCGGTTTTCAAAGGAGTTCACATAATGAGTGCCTTAGTTCTTTATGTGTCTTTTTATTTCCATGCACTGTGACTGTCTCACGTCCTTGTTTTGTCTTTTTTTCTCTGTTTGTTCCATGTCTTTGGACTTTGATTTTTGTGATCATCACTTCCCGTGTTCCTTCGGTATTCTACTGCCGTTGTTTCAAGTCATATGTCCCGTGTAAATATATCAGTAAGCCCGAAAATTAAAGAACATGTGCTGTTATTTTTAATGTGATAGCAGTACTTGCAATGAGTCGTTTAGATGTGACATCAGGTAAAATATTCCCGATACATGCGGAACAGACAAGATAAAATTAATGTGCATGGCAAAAAAGTTGCTAGTTAAATGTTTCTCACTGTTGACATTGCCAAAAATAAAATAATAGCAAAAAATAATAAAATACAACCAATTAGTGTCTTTTATTCTAATAGCAGTGCCTTCATTTTTGTGTCGTCTGCATCTAGTGCAGGATCAACAGATAGGATCGCTATCTGTAGTCTGGGCTCCGTTTGTCTGTCTGTCCGTCCGTCTGTCTGTCTCTATGGCTCCAAAATGTTTAATCATTTTCAGCAGCTACTCCTAAACCACTTGCTACTTTCCAACCAAACTTGCATAAATGCTTAAGTATATAAAATAAAATGTGCATCATGCAGTTTTTTTTCCCTTTAATTTTGATTTTTCAGATTTTCTTGATATATTTTGACTTTGTCATTTTAGCTTATTGCAATTGGAGTCTTAGGGTATCTCTCCATTATCAGCAAATCATCCTGTACCGCTTAGTACTATCATACTGAACTTGCAGGAATGATTCAGTGTATATTGCAAATGTGCACCATGCATTTTGTTTTTCTTTCCTATTATTTTCTTTTAGATTTTGTAGCTATATTTGGACTTAGTCGTTTTAGCTTATTGGAGTCTAAGGGTATGCCTCAACTTTCCGTATCACTTCCTAGACCGCTGAGTATTTTTCAACAGGAATGCTTCAATATGTATCGAGATGTGCAACATACATTTGTGTTCTTTAAGTTTAATTTTTGGGATTTATAGCTATATTTTGACTTCATCATTTTAGCTTTTCAGATCGGAGTCTAAGGATATGGCACCATCATCCGCAAATCTTCCTACGTCGCTGTATACCTTCCAACCACACTTGCAGGCATGCTTCAATATTATTTTTTTATATTTTCTTTTTTCATGCTTTCACTAGACTTTTTCATTCTGTTACAAACACATGAATTTCTTTATTATTTATAGTTCAGGCGACACGGGTGTTCCCAGGAACGACCGTGCAAGTTATTATTACACAAATAGGCATGAAAACACCTGAATCGATNTACAAAAAAAAAAAAAAAAAAAAAAAAAAAGGAAAATCTCTTCGTTTTTCAATTTGACTATGATAGTTTCTCGGTTCAATTTGAATATGATAGTTTCTCGGAAATGTCCGTCATATACTGAGTGCCACTGAAAACGCAACACTTTTTTTTTTAGATTTTTTTTCGAACAAAACACACTCTGCAAAAAAAGTAACTGCCAATTTATTTGTAATGACGGAGGTTAAAAAAAAAATAATTTTCCGCATCACTTATTTTTGAAACCAAGCATCCTGCATTACATGACATAAAATGCACAGGGATGGGGTTTTGGCGCGATTTTACGCATGATTGGTTTTCTTTATTGTCCACTTCAAAGCTTAACTCCCTGAAAATATTTTCCCATCTCAAAGTTTTGAGACCGGTTTTCGTTTAATCCATGAATGAAAGGGACATTAAACATTCCCTGGGTTGTTTCTCAAAATGCCTTGTTTTCCCATTAACAGACATTACTTTAACGCTTATCTTCTGTGAACCACGATAAATCAGTTTGAATTTGTGTCAGCTTCTTTTGAAACCTTTTGGGAACTTTTGTGCAAATTTTCAAATATTTTTGATTTTTAGAATTGAATTTCTCATAAATCGGCAATTTTTACCCAAAAATTCAAAACATTGCCATTTTTACTAGCAATTTGAACCCCTACAAAAATGAGATATCATCAGGTGCTCCAGAGTGGTAAGCATGGTATGAATGGCACCCGTCACACAGCCAGCAATAAGATCTGCTTTGTGACTGTTTGGTCAATGTCATTTTCTTACCCATAGACAAACCAATTAAGGTCCATGGTACGTGTTACTTCTCTAACCCTCAAACAGTACCAAGTTAAAAGTTTGAATAGCCTCTATGTGTATAATGAGTCTTCCGACAATGACAAGGACAAATCGGTACCACAAACATCACCAATAATGACAAAACTAAAAGAACAAGACAACACTAAAAACTAAAGCACTGACAGTGTGAACCCCAACTAAAAACCAGGAGTATCATCAAGTGTTCCGGTAGGGTAAGCATGATCTGCTCCACGCGTGCACCAGTCACACTGCCAGTGAAAAGTCCGGTTTTGTCACAGTCTGTGTTCTTCAGTCCGGAAATCAACTCTGAATCCACCCAAAGATATATATTCTCATCTATGAAAGAGAAACATTTTAACGGTCCATCAAATCATGGTGACGACCGAAAAACTTAAATAGTGAGAATTACAACAGTAGCTGAACATACCCATGATGTATAAGTTTTAGAGTAAGTAATTTCGCTGTGTTGATAAAATCGCTCTACAAGCTACAGGCACGGCAATAGCGAACGATTTGTGTAATGGAGACGCCATATGCTGGAGATGTGGGAATATCGCTGGTAAAATAATGGGATTGGAAAGTCGAAATCATCACGCTTGTCGCTTGTTTTCAGACGTCCAGAGTTATCAGTGTAGAGGTATTGTTCCAGGTGTGATGCTGATGGTGGTGTATGAGTGGTCTCTTTAATCTCAAGTTCATTTGGGTATAAAAGATGAAGGTTATCCTTAAATTGAGGATTGTTTAATGAAAGAACATCATCTATATAACGTTAGCTGAAATTAAAGGACTTGGCCGGCTCATTATAATAGAATGTGATTTGACTCAATTATGCTAAAGTTTCAAAGTTGTATACTAATTGAAAAAAAGAACCTGTGCACCGATTCCAAATGTCATAGAATTTAAAAAGAATATCGTATTAAACCAAAACCAATGATATTCAAAATTAATGTGGTTCGGGGGACTAAGCGAAATCAAACAGAATTGTTCGATAGTTTGCACAATTAATCTTCAAAACTTGAACTTCCAAATAATAAAATAAAACATTGGGGTCACTGGCCACATATGCTCACAATCTCTCAACGAAAATGGAAATTTTTAGTTGAAATGTTGAGGAAAATTATCATTTTATTTAAATTGATCAAGTTATATCCATGATAATTTTGATTAATTTTATATTTTGCTAGCTAGTGCATCGAACTTTCAAAAAACTAAAAGAAAAATGGGAGGCATGGACCTTATTATGTAACTATTCACAAAATCAAAATTTTCTTGTGATTTCTTTGTAAACTTTTTTTTTCGAAATTACTTCCCTTGTTTAAATTTTCATTTCAAAGAATTTTACAGTATAAATACTATTCTGAATTTTTCGTCTAAAATGAATGACAGACTAAGAGAAATAGGCCAATAATTTGTGTTTTAAGGGAAATATACAGTCCTCCAAAAGTAAAGCATCACTTACTTTTAAAGTTTCACCAAACAAACGTGTTGAAAGCTATAGGTATAAAATTTTTCATGATGATAAGCCTGAACATGAAGAATGTAATGGCATTTTTAAGTTTTTGAATAGATAAAAAAAAATCCGATTTTCGCAACCAAAGATAAAACGATTCCTTCATTATGGGATTTCCAGTTTCAACAATAACTGCAATTTGGAACATTGTGAGTTCGTTCAAATTTGCACCAGATCACTTTTGTGTGGTAAATGTGGTACAACATCCCATACATCATTTTGTAATTGTTAATTTTAGGCTTTAATGGATTTTTTTAAAGGATTTGGAACGTGTCCAAATTTAGTCAAAGTAAGACCGACTGTTTTTTCGTAAAATTTGAAAAACCATTCCAGAAGTTGCCAGGTTTCCTAAAAATGGTCAAACCCGACTAAATTGACGATTTTAAAACAAATCTTAGAGTTCGGGATAGTTATGCCTCGCAATAATGGAAAGCGAATTTTCATAGCTTTAAAATCTCTGAAAAAAATGCGAAATTTTACCG
This sequence comes from Modiolus philippinarum, assembly GCA_002080025.1. Classification (NCBI taxonomy): domain Eukaryota; kingdom Metazoa; phylum Mollusca; class Bivalvia; order Mytilida; family Modiolidae; genus Modiolus; species Modiolus philippinarum. Next base: position 185,709 of record MJUU01013417.1, on the reverse strand, counting down.
AAATCCAACCAAACAAAAGCATCTTCTCTACCACGAAATGACCCCTAGAAATTTTGCCGCCGAAATTATGTTGAATGGCCAAACACAACACTTATTGCCAAAAATTGAATTAACAAAATCAGTAGCCAGTATGACAAGCAGTTTTATCGATGTGCTTGTCGATTCATTGACTAAAGAATGAAGTTAACGATGAGAGAGATAAGCGAGACGTCTATTCAAAAATTGTAGAAAACTGTAAACCAACTTCCGGTAAAGCAACAGACAAATTCAGTCGATGCAAATTTTCGCCTTTTTACTGCCATAAATCTGCATGATGAAAACTCAACAGAAACATTCGGTACATTTATATCTGGTTTGATCAAGTTGTCACTTAATGTGCTAATGTGTAAAGCCCTAATTGTCTTATAAGGTCAAAAGATGACCTAGTTTCAAGACAAATACTGGTTGTATTTGCTGATCCGTTGCTCCGGATAAGGGTTTGGAAACAAAATAGTGTGGTCTCAACACAGGGCAACACAGGGCAACATTCAACTGTTAGTCCCCGAGGGTATTCACAAGCCCAGTAGTCAGTACTTCGGTGCTGACCCGGAAGCCGATTTATTTTGAACCTTACAATATCTAAAATTTGTAAATTTTGTTGAAAAACTAAGGAGTATCTCCCCCATGCAAAGCTCTGTCCTTAGCTGATTTTGGCTTTACATTTAGATCATATTGGTTATTTGTTCTCTATCAGTTTTTAAACATCTTTGAGTTTATGGTCTTCCAAACGTTTAGATTTTATCTGCACTGAAGAGACATTAGTTGTCGAAATACGCATATGCAGAAAATAAATTCACAGTGACTTCAGTGACTTCGGTATTTAGTTATTTGAAGCAATCTTGAATGCCTGAAACCTACTATGCATATCAGGAAGCCGGCTTTTGTGGTGTTTACTTTATGTGTATATGACCGGTAATCCGATTTTCATTGTTCAAAAATTGATGAAATTGTTAAAAAAAAGTGTCAATTAAGACTGTTTTTTCTCTACATGCAACAAAAATGTTAACTGGCATCATTTTTTCATGTTCGGGAACCAACGCTGGAAATGCGCCAATTTAGACCTTTTTTTAATACTCTTGGTAGTCAGAACAGATGTTCTTTATGCGATAAAAAGTGTTTTCTGAGTTGTTAAAGGTCAGAACAATCCGATTACACTGAAACAAAATACCAGAGGCATTTGACCTTGACACTTCGGAAAAAGCCCGAGAAAAATAATCAATGAAAAATCCAGAAGCAAAAAATCAATATTGCTGTGTTCAAGAACGACTATGCAAAATATAACAATACCCAATGTTATTAAAGAAATTTTGCGTTTTTACCATTGCACAGTTCCTTTTTTCAGTTTATTTAGTATATAACTAAATACCGAGGTTATATTTCATTTATTTTTTTTTCACAAATTCAAAGAGAATGATAAACTGTGCGCCAAATTAACAAATAACGGCATTCATAATTGTCTCAAATTGTTAGTCAAGCTTTTGTCAATTCCACAACCATGTCATCTTTTAACTTATAATGAGACACTTTTCAAGTATGATTGTCGTGTTGACTTTTCAAAGCATGGTGATACCTTTCTCAAACACTGTAAAGCATGCCGTGTATTTCTTGGATGAACTCGAAGGACGATGGAGAAGTAATTGATTGTTACTGTTTTCTTTAGCCAGTTTTGAAAATGGGAGAAGAAAGATCGCGAAGTAAAAAAAGCGTCATCTGTGTTTAAGTTTTTATAATGTCCAATCAAATCGTTTATAATTGATAGCTTAATCTGTGCTCTGCCTCATTGGATGGACATCCGGGAAGGGGGCAGATAATAAGAAATAGGATGGAAAAATCGGCAGCCAAAATATTGAGTCATTGACTGATTAGTTAAGAGTTTAATAGTCCCCGGACCGAATAGCATATCTGCCCTGGAAAATGAGTCGCCGGTATAACAGCATTTTTTTTTATTGCAACAGAAATTCATACATTTCCAGCATTGGGAGGCAGGCAGAGCTTTAAACAAATTTAGTTCAAGCGTACCTGCAAATGATATGGGCTTGTAACTTACCCAACTTTTGAACAAATGCAACCCATTCTAAACATCAATATCAAACGAAAAGTGAACAAGGAGAACGAGAACATCAGTGTCAGGAGAATGAGCAATAATGCGTTGAAATCCAGATGATGCAGCAGCTGAGGCATCAAATATCATTCGCGTATCCCCTTCTTCACTATCACTGCTAGACAAATCTATGTTAGAGGTACCTTTGATATCAGCCCTAAGAATAGCCGTGGCTTCAGAAAGAACACGAATTTCGACATTTATTCGGTTAGCAACCCTCTGCTTGGAATACGATAGTGGAAATAAGCGCTTCAAATGCTGTATTTGCCATGAATATGACGCTATGGCTGCTACTAGTATGTTCCTTGAATATGACTCTATCCCCATAATGACTTTTCAGCTTTTCTTTAAGTTGATGAGATTGATAACCTGGACTATCGACACCATCCTAATGAAAAAAAAATGCTTATATTTATCAAGAAGCTTTTGAAGTTCAAACACCTCGCCTTCGTGGAATAATGGTTCATCAATTTTAGAATCTAATTTGTAAAATGCTTCTTGGTATAAATCGACTCTGGATATTTGACACAAGACTACGATTTGTGTTTCTCTCAAATACATATGTTTGGTGACAGTTACAGTGGTACTGAGCACCAACAGCAACCAAATCAGATCCACCTGTAAAGGACCCGTCGCCGCATCATTCAGCACTTGTACATTGGTTAAAGCAATGGGTTTGTTAAATGGGTTTGTTTTTTTAAACCCAAAATTTAAAGAATATTTACATCGTATCTACCCCAGTGAACTTGAAATTAAAGAGACAACCGATAACCCAAAATTTAAAGAATATTTACATCGTATCTACCCCAGTGAACTTGAAATTACAGAGACAACCGATAACCCAAAATTTAAAGAATAT
>MJUU01013417.1:163535-174375 GCA_002080025.1 Modiolus philippinarum | reverse complement strand
TTCTATTGTTGCAGCTATCATTTCAATACAAAAATACATAAATGTGTCGATAACTGCCTCCAATGTTGTTTTCGAGAGGTAGTTTTCGACATGCCCATATATAGTAGGAGAGTAGACGATTGTTACATTCAGCTTCAGACCTGTGAAAACCTCCTCTGAAATGTTGCTTTTATCACCATTACAGAACTCCAATGTTGAGTCTATTGTTTTCCCACTTCTACAGAGACAAGTGATATCTTATCCGATCGCATAAGACACCACTTTTTTCAGCCGACTACAAGACATCGAATCTTTTTAATCGATAATCTCCGAAATAAGTATTTACCCTGATATATCAGAAAGTCGAGAGACCATCCGAGTAGTCATATTGCAATATGTAAAAGTCCACTAGGAACCGAAGTAAGTTTTTGCATATTGAAGAGGCTCCAGTGGGAAACATGTCGATAATTGCCGCCTGTCGATAACTACCGACTTTGCTCTACAGATGAACAACACGGACCAAATTGCAAACCATTTAAGTGAGATCATAAAAGAAATAAAGATGGAAAGGACAATTGGGGCAACGAGTTTTGAATTCCACAGGAAAAGGATTGAAATGTTTAGGGGTCTTTAATCAAATCAATCTTTTCCGTAACTAGACTGCTAAACGGGATCTTTATACTGCATTAAGCATGGAGTTTCTTCACACAATTCAACTGCAAAATTTCTCGGTCAGATTTTCAGTATAATGGTCCGAATACTCCCTAGAGAGACATGGCACTCTCCTATCCCGTAAATGTGGATGAGCGCGTGAACTTCGTAGACGGAGTCCATGAAAATTGATTCAGGTGTTGAACGGCAACAAATTTCTTTTTTATATATTCATCTACTAGTTCTAGACGAGATTGAAGAATCTGAAAAATCCTATTTTCTTCACGGAGTATAAAATGAAACAATCAAATACCCAAATGGATACCGAAGTGACAACCAAAAATCATAAATACAGAATACATGTCAATATCGAGATTACTTACCGACAAAGAACGTAAATGACAATGCCGAAATAAACATAATACAAACGCCACAAAAAATAAAGCACTGACAGTGTGATCTCGTGTAAATAAAAATGGTATCAGATGCTCCTGCATAACATGCGGTAACCGTCACGTTGTAAGTGAAAATTCGGTGTAATGGCAAATCTGGTATGTGTCAATCAAGTAATAACTCCGGATCTACATTATAACGATGCGTCAAATGAGCAAATGTACAGCATTATTCCTAAAATCATGTGTAGTATCAAATTTCATGAAAATAATTTTAATTGTTATAGAGATTTAAGCGATAACCAGATAATAAGCCTTAGTGTTGGAATTTTCGATTCCTTGTCAGGGTTGACACAGCTGTAAGTACAATAAGAACATACTGACATCCTTGTAAGTACGGTAAGCACACGTTCACATCCTTGAAAGTAAGGTAAGCACGCGTTCACATCCTTGTAAGTAATGAAAGTACAAATGTACGTGTTTACATCCTTGTAAGCACGACAAGCACACGCATTCACATCCTTGTAAGTACGATTAGCACACTTTCACATCCTTGTTAGTACGGTAAGCACACGTTCATATCTTGTAAGTAACACAAGCACACGTTCACTTCCTTGTAAGTAATATAAGCACACTTTCACATCCATGTAAGTACGGTAAGCACAAGTTCATATCCTTTTAAGTACGGTAAGACGTTCACATTGGTAGCACACGTTCATTGTAAATAAAGTTCTCATGTCGTTGAACGTACAATAAGCACTTGTTGACTTCATTGTAATTGTTTTAGTAACTGATAGGCCAATCAGAAAAGCCATGGAGTCTCAACATATCTATTTGGTACATACGTATACGGCTTATATTTTTAAAACACCACTTCATATATTCAATATTTTTGACAATCATGCCAATTCATATATTCCCCTGAAATCCATCCTGACACAATCAAATGTTTCATAATATTGTGGCCTATTCATGTATCATTGCTTCCTGTCCAAGTAGTGCACACTGGACACTTATTTTTTGTATTTTATACGTAAATGGTTTAACAGTTTAATATGTTAACAATGGGAGACCATTAGGTGTTCATTAAATTTACATTAGATTATGAATCGAAGAAATGTTCATTGGGTTAAAGACTTAACCTCTCGTTAACATGGCGAGCAGTCATGAGAAAAGGTCTTAGTTAACTTGAAGTTAACTTGGAGCAGACTTTGATCAGGCCTAGAATCATGTCTCTGCTCTGGTTTAAACATGTTTATTCAACAAAGACTATACAGTACATGAACAGTACAAGAATATAATCATATATAACTAAATAACATATATAGGATTAAGAAACATGCAAAGCTTATGTTAATCTGTGTACTACGGTCATACAGCACATAAAGTGAACTTGATTCAATCATGCTCCCAAGTAACTTAGCATTATTTTAGTTATACTACAAGAAGATCTGATACTATTTTCATTTAATCAATGTACACAGCAAACAAAAGACAAAAGCAACAACAACAGATATGTTTTTAAATCAGATACTTATAGGTTTCATTATGTCTCTGCTCTGGTCATACAATCATGGCCGTTGTTGTCATGTTTGTTCTGAGTCCAGAGTACACCCAAAATTAGAGGTGAAGTCCTTTTTTTTATTTGAAGTACAAGTACAAAATGCTTCGACTTTGGAGTCCATGGAGTTCATGGACTCAAGTGGCCAAGTCCAGAGTACCCTCAAAATGAGGTCAAAGTCCAGAGTCAAAACAAGAGATTATACCCTCTGTTCTGGCAAGGACCGCAACCTAAGTCTGCTGTAGCACGGTGGCCGTTCGACCAATGTCTGTTGTTTCAGTGACCGATCTTACTAAGTCTTCTGGTCATGACCGTTGCTTAAAAATCTGCACCTCATTGTAACATCTATAATTGTCAAATTATCTACCCATGGATATTACAGATTTATGAAAATTGCATCCCACTGATATGTTTAAATTGTAAAATAGTGACCCAGTCTAGCGGTACGTACATGTATGTGAATACCAGGATATATGAAAAGGCCTCTCCGGATTGAAAAGTTGACATCTTGACATTGTCCTAAACTTGTCAAACTTCATGACGTTGCTCTTTGTAATGCCAGTAATTGAGAATACTTCTAGTACACAACAAGTATTAACATGCCTTTGGAATATTTATAAGAGATTTAAAGTTTTGCCTTTGGAATATTTATAAGAATTTTTAAGATATATACTCAACTAAAAAGTTGAGGATCATGATTTTTCATTTCAATTACAATTTTTATGACACAGTTTAGGTTGACTTAATCATAAACTAGGCAAGTATCCTCGGAACACTGCGTCTGATGTTTTTGAGATAATCAGGTTTGACACTTGAAAAAGTCTATGACGTCAATGTTCTATCTGATCATGATTCCTGGAAAAGCACCAATCACTGAAATTTGGATTTTTACCCCAAAAATTTATCTGCCTTGAAATGAAATCGAATTTCAGTAAGGAACTAATGCAATGAAAAAATTTTTCCCATAATTTCTGTGTCTTGATGTTTCAAGCGATGCTGTTAAGTCAAAATGTTCAATCAATGAACCATACCCTTCCAAATTTTGAAAATGACTCAAACATAAGTGGAAATTCTTCCATAGGACAAAATGGGTACCCTTATGCAAATTCCCGTTTCGTTGACAATTTTCAACAATTTTTGTGAATCAAAGTCTGTTGACAGAGAAAAGATCGACAGCTCGATAAAAATGTCAAAGTCATGATTTTTTTTTTTCAAAAAGTGTTTTTTTTGAAACTCAACAACAGCAAAATTTTGAAAACTTGGAATTGCAGAACATGTTCATATTTGTTAGTGTATACACTGTGCAAAGTTTCACGTCGATCGTATCAGTGGTTTTTCTCGTGCTCCGTGACAAAAATAAAGATACTTGATTTTAAATGAATATGATCCTTAACTTTTTTGTCCAGTTTATTAAACTTTAACAGGAAGGATCACCCGCGAGAAATCTGACAACTTAATACAAATTGAATAACCTTAAATAAAATATCGGCAAACGAAACAAAAACGTAGAAATGTGAAAATCTGGAATCAAAAATAAAAATAATTTGGTAACATAGAAGCAATAAAACAGACACAAATAGACAATGATAAAATGAATGAAAAAAAAAACAACACAAATTTAATTACTAGCAGTGTGAATCAACCTAAAAGACAGAGTGTAGGAACCATCGGATCTCAAAAAGGGCAGGCCTGGTCCACTTGGAAAGTTTGGTGCTTTTTTGTTTGGTATTAAGAACAAGGTCGCAGCAAAACATTTTTATTTCTTCTCATTTGTGATGTAGAATTGTAAAAATAGTGACGACTGTAAATTTTTGTTGTGACAACTTCATTAGTAGTAAAACATAACATTAGTGTTGAAATCTTTAAAACTTACAGTAATTTTGCTCTTTTGACAAACCGTTGTGCGTACTACACATAAGACAAAAGCAAATGGGGCATTGAATGTATACTTTCATGACAAATGTATCTCATTTAAATCTCTGTAGACATCTATAGAGTTTCATAGCATGCGTGTTGAAGGACGTCTTTTTCGTGCAAAGATAAGAATCATTGATAAGCTGTATTATCACAAGTAATAAATTGATTTTGTGGTTTATTTAACTGACAGATATCTCGACTGTAACCTTATTACTGATTTAGATGTCGGCTTATTTGATGGTACCACTTTGGGATATGTGTAAGTATTTTCTAATGAGTTGAGTAAAAATTCTATTATATAAAACTATTGTGAGACCATTCTGGATATCCTTTGGATGAAAATTACGAAATAAAAACGGTTGAAACATAGAGTGGAATTTTTTAATCATTCTCATAGGTGAAACAATGGTGAAATTGGATGGCAAAAAGCCTGTCATGGATTAAGGATTAGGTAAAAAAAATGTCTTAATTGACCAAGACTTGGATTATGGATAACTTAGATATTTTACGAAAGGATATGCAGTAAATGAATATGAGACCAAAACACATTATGGTAACTCCAACTGCAATAACTTTAATGAGCTGTATGGCCATTTTGGAAATTTATTCCTCATCCTTCCACGAAATTCTGATCTGGTAGTTGTGCAGTAGTATTACTGATATGACTCTCTTCTTTCTCTTTGGAAACAAAGCTATGTTCTAATTCCAACAATATTTTTAGCACATGCGTATATTTTTTACAAAAGGACATTCGTAATATACAATTTTACATTTTATTCACTCAATATTCATTTTATTTCGTGTAAATAAAGTTTTAAATAATGAATCACCCAAAAATCCACACCAAATAATGAAAATATAGAAATTTGTAATACCCACTAAATTTAAGACTCGGAACTGACGTTGACATAATCGTAACCTTGCAACGAATGTGTTGTTGTAATGAAATTTTATTTATGTTGCATATCATGATCTACGATATAAATATTTTTTTTTTCAATTTTTAACGTTAAGAAAATTATAAATATGAGTTTTATTCCTTTTCTTTTTTTCTTTTTTAGCTCACCTGACCTGGAGGGTCAGTGTGAGCTATTTCCATCACTGTGCGTCTGTCGTCCGTCCGTCCGTCGTCCGTTAACTTTTCACACTTTCATCTTCTCCTCTGAAACCACTGAAGCAAATTCAACCAAACTCTACAGGAATGATGCACTTTCAATACTTACTTTCAATACTTTATTTTTCTATCAAAACCAATTTACAAAGGTATAGAGAATACATACGTAAGAATCATAATACATTATACAGTTCACAAATACAAACACAAACAAAACAAAAAACAAAAAAATTCAGTACAAGTATCTTGATATCACTTACAAAACTAGATTTGATAATTAACTTGGAGGACAAACATACTGATATATCAATTTTATAAATTTACACAACTTTTTTAATACTGATATTTTATGAGTGTTAAATAATAAGCCGAATTTTAAAGTGTTTGGTCTGTTATAATAATAACTGGATAAGTACTGCTTTCTCCCGTCTGCAAGTCTAGGACATTTCATAATGTAATGATATTCATCACCAATCTCATTATTACAGAGGTCACATAATCTTTCGCTTCTATCTAGGTTTAACCATCTCCCTCTTTCAGTTGGTAACGAATGGTTTAATGTCCTAAACCTGCAGAGAGTGAAAGCGTCTTTATCATCAAGGATATCAATTTTACGTTTTTTTTTACATATTCTGTAATTTAAACACTTCGGTGAGTTTTGGATACTCTCGTTCCATGTTTGTTTAAACTGATCAGTTAATATTACATTTGAAACCAACCATTGATCAAAGTTTCCATTTTGAAGTTGAAAAATATTCGTCATACCTGTATGGTTTAAAATAGTCTCTATATTTTTTATCCAACAAAACTCATAATTATTTACAGAATAATTAAAATATGCTAATTTGTAAATACTAGAAGACAATTTATTTTGATTGTCGTTCAACAACTTACACCAGTATGACAAAATTTTGCACTTAATACTAATATCTAAAGGGTATCTTCCTGACTTTCCGTATACCATAGAATTCGGTGTAGTTTTTTCATATGGAGAATAAACTTCAGGAATTTAAGATGTACTTGTTCAACAATATCGTTATTGCCAAAACCCCACACTTCACATCCATATAAGAGGATTGGCTTAACGACCTTGTCGAACAAGTCTATCAAACACTGTATTGACAAATTATGTTTCCGACCTTTTTTAATTACACTATACATGGCTTTTGTAGCCGTTTCGACAAGCGGCTTTTTAGCTTTTGCAAATGATCCTGTTCTTGAGAATAACAAACCCAAATAATTAAATTCATTTACTATTTCAATTTCTTCTCCGTCGAATTTGAAACTAATATTAGAAGATAATCTTCCTTTTGAGAATATAACAATTTTTGTCTTAGCGACATTTACATTTAATTTCCATTTATCACAATACTGTTTTAAATAGTTAAGTTGAAGTTGAAGATCTTATTTGGATTCTGCTATCAAAACAGTATCATCAGCATATAACAAAATAAATAGTTTGAGATATATATTCATATCATTGTAGAGAGATTCAGAAATACATGACAGGCCTACAATATTTTTTGACTGGAGAAAATCAGTGAGGTCATTCAAGTACAAGCTAAATAAAAGGGGGGATAAATTTTCTTCCTGTCGCACGCCAATCTTGCAGAGGAAAAAATCAGAACACGAGCCATTATACATTACTCTCGACTTAATATTACTATACATATTTACAATTAAACATTTTCCCTGTGATATTATTAAGAAGAAGCTTAAACCATAACCCATCCCTCCAAGCGGAGTCAAAGGCTTTAGCAAAGTCAATAAATGCACAATAGATTTTTTTACCTTTTTTGTTTCTAACAAAATCAAAAATAATATGCAAAGTGAAAATATTATCAATCGTGGAATAATTTTTGGGAAATCCACTTTGATTATTATAAATAATCGAAAACTCGTCTGAAAATTTAGTCAATCTCTCATTTAAAACTGACGTAAATAATTTCCCAAAGCAGCTAAGAATCGTAATTGGTCGAAAGTTATTAGGATCTTCGCTATTTCCCTTCCCTTTATAAATTGGTATGATGTTTCCCATTAGCCACGAATCAGGGATTATTCCTGTTTCAAAAATTAAATTAAATAACCCAACATAAACTGGCAATAATAAGTCAGCCGAAGACTTGATATACTCATTTATAATTTTGTCATCTCCGCTAGACTTGTTATTCTTTAGTTTCGAAATACATATCATTATTTCTTCGCTAGTGATAGCTGAATTAAAGGTCCTTTACAAAGATTTCTCATTTCATTTCGATCCGATAAAAAACATGGTCGCCAGCTCGGAACTTAGGTTTTACATTTGACCCTATGGTTAAAATCACATTTTTATCTTCTCCTCTGAAAACACTGAAGCAAATTCAACCAAACTTTAAAGGAAGTTTCATACAGTGATATAAAAATAAATACGGAACAGAACAGAAAGACATTTACCGAGAAGTTCCAAGTGGTCAATTACAGCCCAAATTGTATATATAAGAAGACGAAACAATAAAGAGAAGATAAGAATAAAATACAGAAAACGAAGACAAATAATAAAAACTATAGAAATCTAAAAAAAAACTGACAAATATTACGCAAAAAAAAAAAATCAATAAAGTAAATCAAATGAACGATCAAATAAATCAAGAATGTGTCAATGTTTCAATCCTGGTTGCGAATAAACTGGTGTAGTTAAATTAAGTTACTATAGGGAACGGGGCAGAGAAAGGGAGGTCTGGGTACCCATAAACCGATTTAACCATACTACTAGCTTTAAAATAGCTAGTGTCGGTACCGAGTCCAGCTCTCCCAAGTTCCTATTGTTATTTGATTTTGCCTCTGGTCTGTTATGTGTGTTTTACTGATGCGGTTCCCTTGTGAATTGTGGCATCGGATTGTAATTTTCGGCCATTGTAGGTGTTTACTGTTATCTTTTGTTTGTTAATAATAGAATATGTTATTTTATACGACAGATTTATTAGAGAAAACAAGATAACAGAATTTAAAGTGGGTTTATTTGACACATTGAAAGACATGATAGGTCTGTAAGTATTTTACCTAAGGAAGAAATTATATATATATATACATTGCAGCTACGCTGAATAGTCAGAAATAAGACCTAGAAGTGGTAAATAACACGTGATGTTAAATATCCTCCAAAGAAGTATTACAATGTAGACGTGAATTTTGATATATCTTGGGTCATTTTCATTGTCGAAAATCGTGTAAGGTGGTCTCTATATAAACAAACTTAATACATGCATGCAACTAAATTCAAAAACTTTTGATTTTTTTTCCATTGCTAATCTAACGGTATAACGTTATTATCTGTGCGTATATTAATGTCAGTGACCGTTTTCTTGACCCAGATATACAAATCAGTCGTCCTAACTTCGGCTTACTATGGCTATCATACATCTTTGTATCATAAAAGACCTTTCGCATTGGCGGATCCAAAGGGGGGGGTCCGGGGGTTGGAACCCTCCTTTTTTCTGGACAATCATGTATTTTTTAATGAATATCCTTGTGTTTAGTAAGAAAATACCCTAAAAGTTTTCGCGCCTCGCTCCGCTCGGAGAAATTTCCTTAGAATTCTGATTGGAACCCCCCCCCCCTTTTTCAAATTGTTTGGATCCGCGCCTGTTTCGGAAATTTTCAATGTAAAAGTCGATTCCCTCTCGTTTTTAGTATGATATCATAGACTGAGCCACGTGTTCTCATCGACGCAAAAATGTAGCGCAGTTATTTCATATCAAAATCTATCCATGTAATTTATTTCATCTTGTAATGATATCGCTGTAAATATTCCTACAATTCCGTTACCATATAAGTATACTTTCATTTTAGTGTTTTTTGCTTTGGCTCAGAATACCATACTCTGCCCCTTTCACTTCTAGAAAGAGCAGTTAACAAGAGACGAAAATGTCTTTAACCACCATTCTCGCAATGTCAGCATTAACCAGAGCACTAAAAATGACCTATTACATGTTTTGATTCGTTGAATAAATTTCCTTTATAAATCTTCATGTACCATCAATCAGGATGAAATATGTCAAATGAATTTCATTGTGTCTGTACGTCTACAAATTTCGACAGAAACACAAAGTCTGACGATGATCACGTTTTACGTCGTATGTAAAAGTCATATATTTTTGTCAGAAATAGAATTTTCGGGTTCAACATTTATGTATACTACAAAATAAAAAATAATAATAATAATGAAATTCGATCGAAAAGATGAAATTTAAGACCTATAGGAACTAATCTTTCTGCAAGTCAGTTTAAATGACATGTGGAGAAAGAAAATTGTCAAAATCTCGTATTTTGTCCTCTGAAAATGTAAACAAAATGACACATTCTACCTGCTTTACAAACAGATCTTGGGTATGTGTTCTGTTTTTACAGTGATGGTTTTCAAACAAGAAAAGACAAATCAAGTACGATAGACTTACGCACTACCTTCTAATGGGTTTCTTAGATTACTGATTATTAGGAGGTTAATTGGCGATTAGTTTTTATCAAACTACTGGTTGTTTATTTGACTTACATAATATATAACTTTATGCTAAACTTATCCACTGTCAGTATATAATTATTAATTACATGGGCAAAAAACTAATGACTGCTTAATTCCCTAACTACTCAATATGCCTAATTGATGCAGCTTTTTTTTGACAGCCACATAGATCAAAACCAGATTATAGAATTAACAGTTGGACTGTTAGATGCCCTTATAGAACTAAATGCTCTGTAAGTACTAGTATTTCCAGGCGCGGATCCAGGCAAGTTGAAAAGGGGGGGTTCCAAATAGAAGTCTAAGAAAATGTTTTGGGTTTTTCTTATTGAAACACTAGGATATTCATTAAAAAATACATGATTGCCCAGAAAAAGGGGGGGGTCCAACCCCCGGACCCCCCCCCCCCCTTGGATCCGCCAGTGATTCCATATGCAATAAATTTCTATATGATTACCGCAGCAACAATCAAAACCATAAATCAAGAGTACATGGCAATATAAGGAGAACATACAGACAGAGAATGTAAATGACGCAGAAACAAACACAACATAAAACAAAAAATAAAGCACTAACAGTGTGAAAATGGTAAACTGGAGTGTCGGCAGGTGCTCCGGAAGGGGAAGCATATCCTGCTTCACTTCCAAAACAATTTTTCCTGATTTTCCTATTCATCTTTCAGAACAGATCGTTTGGATCTAAATGATCTGGATTTCTTATGGATACCCATT
>MJUU01013417.1:158535-161035 GCA_002080025.1 Modiolus philippinarum | reverse complement strand
CACTTTGTTATTAGAGCATAAAAATAAATTGAGGTGAACGGCCATATAAGCCTACCCTTTCTTACAGTTTAGACATCCTTAAAAGATGTGACACCCATATTTTGAAAATATGATAATTCTATGAGAAATATACATAAAATATACTTAGGGAAACCGAAGATTCGTATTTTTTACATATTTTCTAGTAAAAATGGTCAAATCAAGCCCACTAAAATCATTTAAATTTTACTTGGAAGGTCTTCTTTATGTCAGATATAGAAAATTATTAAACACAAACTCTCCTTAAACACTATTTTAAAGAGCTAGGAGTTTGAATATTAAGAAAATTGCCTAAATTTTAGGAGGAGTGGTTCCAATTACGACTTTTGCGAACCTACACTAAAATTGAGACATTTTTTTTTGGCACAATTAGTAGCTAATATACTATTAAATATTATTACATAGGCAATCAGATTTTACGATCCTAATATTGGCAAATCAAAATAGCGAAAGTATTGAAAATCCGAAAAATGTCTAAATTTCAAAGAATTTGACCAGAAAAATTAAAATCTATTGGCTTCAACCCTACCGCTAGCTTTTGCTAGTGCCGGTACCAAGTCCGGCTGTCCAGAGTTCCTATCGTTGTCTACGTTTGTCTTATACGTGTTTTTCTTGTGTGGTTCCCTTGCAAATTGTTGCATGTAATTATAATTTTCAGCCATTGTAGGTGTTTCCTGTTATCCATTTTTTAACATTCAAAGTTTTTAATCAAATTTAGATTAAATCCAAAAATTGTACAGTATTGTACAGTATTATAGTCCCTCCCTTATAAGACCACCCCTATTGCAAAGAAAATGTGGTCTTATAATGGAGGTGGTCTTATATTGGAGGTATCAAACTAAGATGGATTCTTAAGGATGAATTTTAAATCAATCATTATGAGTATTGATGGTCACAATGACAGTATCATAGTTTAAATTCTGTTTTAACTCTTTTCATGTATTTTTCCAATTATGTCAATAAAAACAATTCTACTGGTTATTCATTTCAAGCATCTATTTTTTTTTTACTTTTAATCAAATGTTTTACATCTAATAAATAATACGCTTGAGGGTAAATTAATTAAGGACAAAAGATTAATCATTATCTTTTGTGATTATTATTGGGGTAATTATAGGTGTGGATAAACATACCTTTTATGAAATGTAAAATGACATTAATATGATCACTATTAGGCTTGCCATTTTATGCTTTTTTTGTTTTTTTTTTTTCAAAAAAAGAAAAAAAAAGAAACATGGAATACCATTTCTTAACTTTATTTCTTACATTTAATATGACTTACTTACGCATCATTTTACTTTCATTAAATTTTAACATAATTTTTAAAGAAAGAAAAAAAATTGCACTGATCATGAAAAATAGTACATGCATTAGTAAAAGTGGTCTTTATTGGGAAGACATACATTCATTTTAAACATGAAAAGGGTGGTCTTTGTTTGGATCAGGAATGTGGTCTCTGATGGGAGGTCAAAATGCATTACAAGTGATTAATGCATGAGAAATGTGGCCACATAAAGCAGGCGGTCTCATTAGGGAGAAGCCTTATAATAGATGCAGTACTGTAATTTGTACACTTTTTTACAGAGTCTGTATCCTCAGAATTAAAAAAAAAAACGTTAAATTCTTAAATTGACCATTAATTTTTTTATCATTTTTTATTTTTTTAAAGCTTGTGATTTACATATCAAAGAAATAATATAATATTATAAAGAGCTTTTTTAAAATTTAGAAATTAATTATACATATACCGTGTGAAAAAAGGGATAAAAAGCTGGTATAACATCAAGTTTAAAGAAACAACAACAAATTATTATAACAGTAGGCACATAGAGGAGTATCAATTCTCTCATTCTTAATAACCTCTCTCTTACTCAATTATACTCGCAATCATATCATATACAAAATGTACATAAAGTACAAAAAAAGTATCATGGGGCGCATACATCCCACTGTCCAATTGTGATATGCCCCCAGTAAGTTAACAATCAATTGCATTCACCATACACACATACACATGCAAATCATTCTCTTACATTCATATTAATCTACACCTCAATGTATCATTGCAAATATTTTCTAATATTTGCCACTTATTTTCAATCAACATTCCAACTGCAGGAGATTTGTACCATGTTACTGACATTTTTTTTCTAATTCAAAAGTGTTTTTCAATAAAAGAATTAAACCCCCTATGTGTGGCATAGACATATTATATCTGCAAGAATCAATGTAATATTTTACAACAATAATAAGAAAATTAATCGCTAGGATGAATGTGTCTGAACCAAACAGAATGTCCTTAGGACTAAATTTCACAGAAAGTGCACATTTGTTTTTAAGCATTTCCTCCAATTCAAGCCAAATATTCCTAATAAAATGACATTCACAAAATAGGTGTACCCATGACATTTTCAAAGCCTTACAAAAGGATTCTAAATGTGGCATTTTTAGACCTCCAGTA
>MJUU01013417.1:95438-134305 GCA_002080025.1 Modiolus philippinarum | reverse complement strand
ATATTATGTTGTGTTTTTATAATGAAACTAAATACAGAAGTTACTGTTTAGTTTACGTAACCCGACAGGACACAAGATAACCCATAAAATATCCCTCATTTTTTTTCTAAAGTATGAAATATTAAGCAAATTGAACAACGATTTAGTTCGTTAGGACTCTAACAAGAAAGGTTTCGAGAGTAATTATAGCTAGAAAAGGTCACCTTAGAGCGATCATGTCTAGAATAGGTCAGAGTTGTCACGGGTAGAACAAGTCAGTGTGTCTATGCAGTCACGATTCTAGAGCAGCCATTATTCTGGAGAGGATTAAGAGCATACTTGTTACCTGTTCATTTTAACTTGGATGAGCTGTTAAGACTGCTCCAAGTTAACTTTATGACAGGTTATGTCTGCACTCCACATATTTAGCAACGAGATATATTAACATACTAGAACATGGAACCTTTAAGCATTGAGATTATTTGAACTTTCTCCGTCATCCATGGTACAGGAGAGAGACACAGGTTTTTGAGATCCTCTTGCCAAAAGTCAACTGGAAAAAGGAAAAGGTGACTTACTGTTTTACCTACATTCCGGAAAACGTTTGCTTTCGTTCAATTACAGCAAAGCAAGAAACATCTGTGATATTATCGTATTAGTCTCGCACATCTGAAAGTAAAGATTGTTTTGAACTAATTCGCAATAGTATTGTTACATAATTATACTTTTAGGGAGTTGGATAATAACCCATTAATTGGTCTGTCTGTAGAAATATTTGACCAGTCAACATCGCTTCGGCAAATGTAAGTACCGGTGTATAGGTCATTTTGTGACAATGTTTAGAAGCAAAGATTGCGATGTCGTTTCCCATGAGATTGATAATAATTTCATACTTATAGGGCTGCCGTTAGAATCCTTCTGTCTTAAGTGTGTTATTCCCATAACAAGGCCACATAAAAAGCTAAATTTACAGTTACTTCTAATTATTTTGTTGTATTCTACTATAACGACAATATTAACATATTGGGTTTGCTAAAACTGCTGTCAGTTCAGTTGTTCAATTTCAACATCACCTGGTGATTTATGTAATATCTCATGTGTACACTTTGTTCAATTACTATTACCTAAATTTATGTAAATTCTGAAACCGAAGGCTGAACTCCCTCCATCGTGGTTTTGTCCTTAAGTTTATTTGATATTACTGATTATTCGGATTTCGTTTGGTTTTATGTATTGAAATTATGGATTTTCTTTGTTTGGGTTCTAGTGCTGCTGATGAGGAATAAATTTCCGAAATGGCCATACAGCTCATTAAAATTATTGCAGTTGGAGTGAACATATGTGTTATGGTCTCATGTTCATTTACTCCATATCCTTTCGTGAAATATGTAGAGAAATAAAGAATATCTTAATAACATATCCTACAGTTATTTTTAAGCATTTTGCTTTTTTTATTTACTGTGTGACTTCGTTAAATATTTGTGAACGTGAAGTTTAATGTTTTATATATCAATTATGACGTTGCGAAAATTCTGCGACATTTTCATTTCGGATACGGCAGTGGACTGACGCATAGGCCAGTTCTAACACAGACAGAATAAAAAAGCAATTCCAATTAAATTATATTAAGACCACTTCATTACTTCATTAAATAGTTTAAGTAACTAACCTAAGAAATTGATATCGATTAATGACATTGACAATACCAAAGAAAAAACTTCACCTAATTTTCGAAATCTTAACAACATAATTACACCTTATGTAAGTGGGCTGTATTCTGATTGGTTAATAGCCGTTGTATTGTTTGGCAAATACCCCTCCACCGTGGTATTTGTCCCGTAGTCACGTGTGCGCTTTAATGATAGAGACATTCGGTGTAATTAAACAGATATATCATGAACGTGGGGATATTTGCCAAAAATACAAGTCTTGGGTCTAAATCTCCCTCGCCTTTCAGGCTCGGGAAATTTTATCGCCCCGCGACATGTATTTTTGGCAAATACCCCTCCTTATCATGCAATTTCTGTTCAATATAACACTCTTTGATTTTTCCACTTCCATTCTGCAAGCAGAAATCGATATAGGCAACAAAAAGTAAATTGAATCCATTTTGCAAAACGTAAAAAAAGACTTCTAACATGTTCGTATTATCAATATTGCTATAAGTTTAATTTTAGCTTTAAAAGTTTTATTCGACGAATGTGATCTAAACATCCGTTTTCCCAATTTGCTGCTTACGACATAGCAATAAAGAAACAGACAATTCACTCTTTATTTAATTACGTATTAGAAAAAGAGGTAAATATTATATGTGTTCATATTCTGCGATTCAAATCCAGAGATAATTTTGTTTCTGGTATGAAGAAAAATCTGCCATTTCATTCCCGCCATTGTTAGTCTTTACATATTATATCTTTTTTCTAGTTTCCATATCAGAGTAAAAATATAAACTGATACTTGATACATGTAATTGTGTCGGTTAGCCCGAACCTTGGACATTTTTCCTTTACATGTTTTATTATAGTACATTGCTTTGTAAACACCATGAAGCATTCAAAATAATGTTGGTAAAAATTAATAAAATTTACAACAAAAAGTATCAAAACGACACCTTTATAAAAAAGGTAATTAAATGTGTCTATATTTATATGGTTAGTCCATTAAAGGCTAAGCAATATATTCACAAAAGGATAACCTTCTCTTTTTGATAGTAAGAATATACATTTTGCAAAAAATTTCAACTGTATTCTGTTAACAGTTGTGCTTTATATCTGTTTACTGTTATAACTGTAAGCTAATTGCAGTTTTTCTTGTATTGTATTGAAATTGCAAGAATCTTTGTAATGCAGCTACCTATATAATCAAAATTTTGCTAGAAAGTGTGACTTATCCTTACACTCAAGAAGTTTAAAGGTTGCATGTTTAGTTTTCTTTGAAAAACAGCAAAATATTTAACTCTTTAATTCAAAAAAAAAATCATGAGATCTGCGTCCTACTTTTACAGTATAGGAACCTGTGCGCCTGAGTTTTCTTATTGACTGTCTAATCTGTAGCCTTTTTGACGTTTTCTTGAATAATTAACAGGTCAAGTGAGCCATTTCAGCATTTTTTATAAGAAAAGAAAATATTTTTTTCATTGAAAGGGGGTTTACGTTATGCAGAGTGTGTGTTAATATTCTCAGATATCGTCAAATTGAGATTTCTTGTTTTTAATGTCACGCTTTTGAATTAAAGAGTTAAATATTTGGCTGTTTTTCAAAGAAAACTAAACATGATGATTATGGTAAGATTTATATTGACAACATTGAGATTCAGGGTGACATTCTTGATCAAAGTCTTCTTATTTCTTACTTTTAAAGGTATCTTCCGTTACTGTGTAATTGTTCTGAGAATCGACTGTCTGTACTTCCGTTCATGCGTGCAGCACAATTTCCTGTGCAAATTGTCCATGGCACTGAAATATACACTGATAAATGGATCGATTTGACGAACAGGTGCAACTGTAAGTCTTTTCTCAATATAAATGTAATTGTCATTTACCTTAATTCATTTTATCGGTAATTTGGAAGAGTTTTCTTTGATCTCGTGAGCAAGTATTTTCAGTATTTACTACTGGCTGGACACAAAAAAATATTTTCAAAAAGTATGTTAGACAATGCCTACTTTATCAATCAGCACATCAATGTAAATAAAGAAATATACATCTACTGAAACCGTTAGGTATAGTGCAAATTATTTTACTAATCATTGGTCAATTTTCTGATTTCTTGAAAATTGACTTTCATTTTTCAAGATTTGTATTATTCGATTACATTGTTAATTACCGATAATTTTGTTTCTGATGCTTCAAGTATTGTTCCCAACAAATGGGCTCGTCCATTATTGTCGCCAATATTTTTTTCTTTTTCAGAAACAAAACTTCGATTATTGTAGATATATATAGGCTTTGCAAAGTCTAATATGGCATGCTTAACGCTTTATTTCCAAACCATTTTGTTATGATTTTGTCATTTTGACACACTATTCAGGAAAAAATCATTCTCATTTTTCCGTACTTTTCCAATAGTTGGACTTTTTTGCACGATATATCAGCACTTACCAATCATAGACAGATGATAATTGGTAAGGGGTTACATCTTAAGTAGCAACACTTATCCATACCAGAATTACGTCACATTAAACTTTATTTTCTGTATCAATGAATTCGGCGAAATTTTCACTTTAGGTTAATATATCCACAATGATTAAACAATATTGGTATTAAGAAAATTTATTTTGATGTAGAATTGTTGCATATAGACTATAAATACACAATCAACTTTCAAATAAATTTCCTGATAATTGCCAAGACTTTATATTTTTGAAATTTTTGCAGACAGCCAAATATTGTTGCCATTTTTTTCATATGAGACATATTTCTGTAAATTAAGAAAACGATTTAGGTTAATTGTCTGAAAGTCTCAAAGACATGCAATTTTGAAAAATTCTGTTGTTAGCCTCCATGCTTTTTGGATTAATTTTAGTCAAAGCAAATAAAGGTTAATGGAGTGCTTTTCCGTCCCTTTTACTGATATCTTCTGCATATTTGTATATTTTTGTATTGGTACGACCAAACTTATTCATATTTTGATGAGGGTTATAATAGAAATTACCGAACAGAATTGTAAAAATCCAAAATGCAAAGGGTAAATAAACAAAGCAGTGCAAAACCAACGGAAAATCGGTCAACCGAACGGTCCTGACTTGCTACAGGCATTTAAAAAGGAGTGATGGGTTTAATGACGCTCAAAACCTCCACTTCTAGTAAAATGTACAGTAACTTCGGTATTTTGTTATTTCCATTAAATGTTTTTTCTCTGGTTTCAGCTGCTTATTTTCGTCCCATAAAAATAAAAAAAAACTCTATTTTCATTTTATAAATGGCTTCATTATGTCATGAAAGGACGGTATGTAATTTTTTTTATAGAAGTTTACTAAATATCGCAATGCAGTGTAGAAGGTATAAATCAGTGAAGGTCTTATCCATATTATCAGCCATTTTTCCCTTTATCCACGTTCTATAAAAAATTTATATTTTCTATTAGACATCTTTGTGCATCTTTCATTATGTTTTTTCTATGTCCTTTATACAGCCTCTTGGATCGACCTGGATTACTGCAAGAAATTTGAAGATGCCGAAGGTCAGTACAAATGTGTTTTAAGTGATTCCATACGAAAGTATTCACTTCAACATTTGTTTACAGAATGATTTCTTTTACAAACACCAAATGACTAAGTCAATGGTTATCATAGATGTACTGTCTCAAGAGTTAAACGTAAAAGGTTTCGCTAAACTCTCAAATTAGTTAACGCTTTCGACAGAAGAACTACGATAACCAAAGATTTGAAAGAATAGATACTTTACGTCTGCACTAGTTGCCGTGTTGTCAGATCAAAATGAAACAAGCAATATTACTTCAGACCTTTTTTCATTGTTGTCAAAACAAACTAGTAGTTTCATAGTAGATTGCCTTAAAACTCAAAATTCCAAACCATGTCCCGAGCTTGTGGCCATGATTGTTGAAAGATCAAACCGGAATAAACAACATTTGTAAAGCTTCCATACATCCTTCTAGTAAGATTTGGCTCAATATGGGTTGGGTAGCTTCATAGGAGATGATCAAAATATGTGGTTTTATGAGCTAACCTGACGGCAATGTTTGTAAATGGAAATAAATGTTCATGTTTTGTTAACGACTACCAAAACATCATATTTTTAAGTTTGGTTAATCTGCTCCATTAGATTCCATTAGATTTGAAAAATGAACACTCGATGAAAATGACTGCATTGTTCTCTCGAGTTGGTGACCTAAAAAGGTATACTCTTTTCATCTACGGCAGCTTTCCTTGTATTACTTTACATTGGGAATTCAGTACATTATATTAAATAACACTCTGTATAAGTTCTTGTAAAGTGTATCTTTAATGACGTTCACATCACAAAATGTCAAGGCATACCAAAAACAAAATAACATCAATACACACCTAGATTGAATGAAGATTCAATCATTGTCCGAACAAGGTGATAGAATTTAACAACAAAACGCAAGTGAATTGCAAAAGACAATCGAAAACAACGATAGCCACTTATGAAGCCAGACTAATTACCGGAACTGGTACCCGAATCCTCAACTTTCTCTATTCTGTTTTGCTACACCCATAACACATACGAAAACAGCGTTGACTACCAAGTACAAACTAACTGTGTTGAACATGAAGAAATTAGAAGAAACGTTATTTAGAAAGATGGGATAAGGATTGCCGTTGAACTATCGGCTAGTTTAAACCCTTTTCCTATAATGCTTTATCTTTTCCGTCATGAGTGGCAAGTTTTTTTTTAATTGTACTTTATTTTTTATATATATTTTTTAAAAACAATGTAAAATTCATGCAAGCCTGGGTGAAATTAGATTATAAGGTACTCACTTAAGTCATACCAAAAAGGATAATATATCCCTTATTTTGAAATCTTCAATTAAAAACTTCTTCTGTCTACTTGATATTCGTTGTTATCCATTTTCACATTATCTCTATAGATGATGGTTTGACGACTACCGTCATCCTTACAACTACGCCACCCAATACGGCTACAGGTATGTATGTTGTCTAAAGTTATACATGTATGCATTAGCGTTGCAATTTACAGCTCAATCCACAAATATCAATAACTTTCACAAAAACACCAAATGTGTAATGTATGTATAAACTTATAGGTTATGTTAGTCTTGTTCCGTAATAAATGAAGCCGCGATTAAAATGGTTTCCCACCAAATTAACATTTGAAGATTTTCCCTTTGTAACAACGTTTTCTATTGAATACGTCCAGATCTTAGCGTTAAGGAAAAACCATAATTGACCAATACTTACAAGCTCTATTAGCTTTAAAATTGACCCATATTCTTACATTAGAGGCTGGTTTCATCAATCGGCAGCCACCTTAATTTGCATGTTTTCTTAATACTGTTTCTTAATATGGACTTATGTACACATAGGGGGAGGGTTTGAATTTAAGAAAACAAGCTTAACCTACCATAATTTTTGCGCCAGTCCC
The DNA here is from genome assembly GCA_002080025.1 of Modiolus philippinarum. Classification (NCBI taxonomy): domain Eukaryota; kingdom Metazoa; phylum Mollusca; class Bivalvia; order Mytilida; family Modiolidae; genus Modiolus; species Modiolus philippinarum. The sequence goes on along the minus strand of MJUU01013417.1, from coordinate 127,236 downwards.
AAGTCAGGTATATGTTGGTCATTGGCTTGTCCTTGTCTTCTTATGACATTTTAGTTTCTTGATATTCGGGTTACTGGATGTGGTTTGTTTCCATTGATTTATTCACTTGTTTACCTTTTTCGGGGCCATTTAGGGCTTGCTATATAATATATAGAAATTGTATTGTCCTGAAATAAATCTTCTTTGCTAATTTTTATTGTTTCTTTGCTTTGAACATCTTAGTTTCCCCTCTTAAAAATTTGACTGACAATTTGATGATATTAACTGTTTAATCATAGTCGAATGAATAAGTATACTAAATGCATCGTGGAGATTCCACACAATCTATATACAATAGTTCGGAGTAGAGATACAGAAAAAAATTATATATACTGAGTGCCAATGAAAACGTAACACCTGATATTTACTTTTTATAAATCTTCTGTGTCGACATAAAGAATTGTTCTTTGCTAATTTATTAAGCTAAGTGTCTGCTTAACGTTTTGCATCTAAACATTTTAGTCGACTCTTCAAAATTTGCCACAGCATCAACTTTTGATTAAGTGGTTAAAATTAAAATTCCCAAGTTGTCTGAACATTTTAATTACACTCGCGAAAAAAAAGAAAAAAATGTCTCATTCTTCAATTCTTCAAATTCCTAGTTCTAATTTTGTCAAGACTTTGTAAAGAATTGAAATTTGTCAAAAATTGAAATGTTTTGGTTTTTGGGTAAAAAATACGGATTTTTGAAAACTTCAATTCTAAACCCAAAACAAATTTGAAAATTTGCAGAAATGTTCCTAAAAGATTCCAAGAGAAGCTGGCAAAATTTCAGACTAATTAATCCTGGTTCACAGTAGATAGACGTTAAAGTAATGTCTGCTAATAGGAAAACAAGGCATTTTGAGAGGCAACACCGGGAATGTTTAAAGTCCCTATCATTCATGGATTAAATGAAAACCAGTTCCAAAACTTTGAGATGGGAAAAAGTTTCATGGGGTTAAGCTTTGTAATGGACAATAAAGAAAACCAATCATGCGTTAATTCGTGCCAAAACCCCATTTTTGTGCAGTTCATATCATGTACTGCGGTTTGCGTGGTTCCAAAAATCCGTCATGTGGAAAATTGTTTTTTAAAGCCTGTTAACTTACTAGTAAATTGACAGTTACAATTGTTGAAAATTGTTATTTGTGTGAAAAAAAATAAATTAAATAAGTGTTGCGTTTTCATTGGCACTCAGTATATTTGGCAGTTGCAGTAAATTTAGCCTTATCATTGAGCACATATGCACAACCCAAGTGAGCTTGTCACTTAAATATGGCGTTTTCATGCACGCAAGGGTCTAGGCGCTCCTCTTAGCATATGACCTGAGCCTGATACGTCGGCAAACGAATACCGACGCAAGAATGGGTTGATTAATCACGTTTTTTAACACAAGTCGGGCATACTTGAGGTATAAGTAGAGTGTAATACTCTGCACACCATTAGAATAATAATACATCTTAAAATGAATTTGACCTACCTGTATGCAATATGCATATTGAAATCTTCACTTCGTAGATTTGTGCTTAGACAAAATCACGTGCACTTTTATTCATTAGTTAATTAATATGCAATTGTATTTTTATCATAATACAATACTTTTCCTATAACAATCTAAAATAAGTTCCTTTTCATTTCTCTAAACAATATACCATGACTGTGTATTGAATTTAAAATTGTTTTAGTTAGTGGTGTCACATGAGCTCAAATATACATTTTCCTTTTGTTTACATGTTATTCCCCTTTCTTTCGTTCTAGGCTTATTAGATAAGTCATCTGTACAGCCTGCATCGACTGACAAATCGTTACAAAGTGAAGGTAAATGAATCATTCTAAATAAAAAGCAAAATTCTACTGAGATCAGAGTTATGCACGATAATATTACTCTGTATGTTCAAACATAAATTTTCCCAAATTTTTATAGTGTTTCAACAGAAAAGCGCTTTTGATATCAGCAGTGAATATGAAAAAGAAAGGAAATGGGGTAAATGTCAAGGACTACTGAGTTGGTAAATGCAGTTAGGGACTTACCACCAGCAGATGTATCGGCCAAGTAGTGATAAATAACAAAAAAAAACGAAGTTACTTTATATTTTATTTCTACATATAGCAATTTTGAAAACTTATGTCTCTTCATTGTGGACCAAATAAAACATTTGGAAGACCAAATCTCAAAAGATGTATAAGCTAAAACAGAACAACTTGCAAAAAGGGTCAAAGTGAAAAGCCAAAATTAGCAAATGACAAAGCTTTGCATGGGGGAGATTCTCCTTGTTGTTAAACAAATAAACATTGTGTTCTTATATTTAACCAGGATTTTTAGTGAAAAGGATTCCGTCTCGTAATTATCACATGCACTTGCTGCCATATTTCCCTATTCTGACTGATCACAAACAAAAACATTTAAATCGATAATAAATGGAGAATTTTTATGTTATATATTCAACGCTTAAATAATACATAATTGTGTACAAAACATTGTTTTTTTAAGAAGGTTGCACGGTGAAGATTAACATAACATACCTGTGCGGATCAAAAGCGTTACATTGTATTCTCACATGAAGCATTCTATTTAGTGCCTGTTAGCAGCATAATTTTTTCCCTAACTATGTATTTATACTTTTCATAACGAGAAAGAATTGTATATAGATGGATATCAATTTCAAAATATAATAAACGGGCCTTTGGTGAGTTTATTATATTTGAAATTACATAACGAGAGTTGATATCCATCGATATACAATTCTTTCGAGTTGTTAAAACTATTTCTCTTATGATGCAGTGAGTATTTTGTGCCGAACTGCTGTTTTCGTTTCAAATAACAACACCGTTGCTAGGTAACGTTAATCACGGTCAACGAGATTTCACACTTGTCCAGTAGAAACGTCGAAGAAATAATAGCACATCACGCGATTCAACAAGTTCATATCCAACTCCAGCTTCAAAGTCTCGTTATGTACCGCAAATAACTATTCGTGCAAGGAATAGAAAATAAGCATGCATCATAAGAGAATAAATATTATTTTGGATTAACGTTTACATGGGCTATTAATTTCGTTATTGATGATAATTTTCGCAATCAAATAGCAAATACGAAAAGGTTGGCAAAAATGAAAAGCATATTTGAATAACCAAAAAAGCTAAGTAATAAAAAATGAAATGATATGCACATGAGTCAAGGCCTCTATCAATGCATTGTAAAGCCAAGCAATGAAACAACTTTTTTATATTGTTCTCTAAATATTTGAAAATCTGGCCTACACACCACATTAAAATGCCGTTACACTGTAATAAAACGTCCTAGCGAAATTTGATCCTTCTCATGATACAAATCCTTGTCTTTAAGAACGTTATCGTATAACTATAATATACTAAGTACATTATATGCGTATTCTGTTACTGTCAAATTAAATGGTAAGATTATTTGACCACAGAAATGCATAGATTTAAAGAAAAAAAAGTTGTGTATGTCTTTTTCTTTTTCTTAATAGCTTTAGACATGCATCTTATTGCTTAAAAAGTATTTTTTTGAATACCTCCAATTTTTTTCATGATATTTTCTGAAAAGTCGCAGTATTTTCAGATTAGCATTATTTGTTATAACAATTTTACATTTGATCTTTCAGAATCATTTAACCAAACATCTGCAAAGTCTGCATTAACAGAAGACAAATTCACAAGTGAAGGTTAATATACCTTAATTAAGTTACTTTATTCAGCGAAGTTATGTCTTGATTTCAGCTGCTAGATTTTTTAAAGTCATTTTATGTTTGAATTTTTTAACCACGTTAAAAAGTGATTTTTGACAAGTTCATAATTGAATTAAACTTATTTTATTGCACAAAAGCAAAGGGATTGGGCACAAGTTATAACGACATTATTATAAGCCCTTTCCCTACAATTTACAACAAGGTCATACCTTGTAAAATAAAGATAATAGTAATAAAAATTCCACGTTTGATACGTGTATATATAATGATATTTATTCCTTCTATAGACATTAAAACTGCATATTCTAATATTAATTATCATTTTCTACATATAAAATAGAAGTATAGACTTTTTTGGTTTTTTTTATATAGAAAACTGGCAAAGCCTTGGAAAATTTTGCAGTATTTATTTTGGGAAGGGGTAAAATTTCCGGTATTTTCATTGACACTGAACCTGTCTTCTAAATTTATTCAGTGTCTTATTAAAGCTGATGCATAATTGAAAGTAATCAAATCAGACAATGTCAGATATATCCTCCAACTTTAACAGATTTACCATAAATTGTACAAATGCAATAAATTCCCATTTTTCATTTATTTCGGGCTACAAACCTGTTCAAAAATGGCTTATTAATATATTATCTGTGCAATATTGATATATTTATAATGAAATTGTTGTGTTTAGCCATTTTTTTGCGACACTCGACAAAAACTTGCCTTTTGACGAAATTTTGATTGATATTTTCATTATCTTGAGAATAGAATCAAGAACTTACAAACTTCCAATTAGTGTGATACAGAAGCACGAAAAAAAATTAAAGCATATGTGCATTAGATGACTGTCAATGCCAAAGTGCTTGAAAAGACTCGTTAAACTATCGCTACCATTGAAACAATATTTTTGTAAAATATATGATGAAAAAAAACAAGAATTAAAAACAAAAGAAATGTCCGATAAGTCTAAAGCTAAAGCAATGACCAATGATCAAGTTAGTGTTATTCAGAATGCTGATTCAAGTAAATCAGGTACAAAAGACAATATCGTTGTACGTTATTTTTTCAATTGTACCCATGTTAACATTTAATTATTTGTATTTTCTGTCGGTTGTAATGATCCACAATTTATAAGTAGTACGTGCACACTCTACAATATTTTGTTTGTTTGTTTTTTTTTCTTTTCTTTTTCCTTTGTTTTGTTTGTTTTTTGTTTTTGTCTTTTGTCTTTTTTTTGGGGGGGGTCTTTGTTTTTTGTTTTTGGGTTTTTTTTCTTAATTTACACATTATATGCAATACAAACTAGGTCTCATGGTCATTTAAAGACGAAGAACAAGTGCACACAAATGCTTTGTAACATCATTATTTTCTTTACAATTATTTGAATACTATCTTGTACTATCTACTTAATAGAAAAAAGAAGGGAAACGGGGAATGTGTCAGAGAGACAACGACCCAAAGGGGAGTAATAACATCTCAAAGCCACCATAAGATCTTCAACGAACGGTGAGAAAACCCCACACCCAACGGCAGGTCGGAGTCGACTACTGAATAAAGAGTAATCAACATCATCCTAGACTCCTATAGACATAAAGTTAACTTAACTAGAAGAAAGACAAGACACACAAAGGCTTAATAAATTTCCTAACTTAGGACAGGCGCAAACCTGCAGCGACGGGGTTAAACTAGTTTTACTGGGCCAAACCTTCCCCCTATAGTGATAAATCAAAAAACAATCGTAACAACAGTAAAATTCAGTTGGCAGCAGGACTGAGTCAATTGTGAAAAATGAAACTGAAAGAACTTAATATACGGACATAAACATGAAATCACAAGAGTCTATTAGCAGTTAACTGACATGCCAGCTCCAGACACATTACCAACTGACAACGTAAGTTATGTACCCTCAATATACAGCTTCAACCAAGATCCCTCCCTGTGAGGAGTTTAGCATAATGATTTCATGCATATACCGGAATACATTACCCATGTCAATGCAATACAGATGTTAGAGATTTAGAATGTGTTTAGTTAAAATGCAAAAAATCAGTGTTAATACCAAAGAAGGCCATGACTTGACGACAATACATTAATGTCTAATGTTTATTTATTGATTTAGCATTATATGGAACATATATTGTACATTTCTGCGTTTAAGTGATTCCGACCTGTTGGTAAAATGAAATTCCCATCTGAAAAACACTGAGATTACAAAATCAAAAAAGAAAAAAAAACAAAACAAAACAAAACAAAAAACAAACCAAAACAAAACAAAAAAAAACCAAAGATAAAAAATAACACACACACACATACCTTAAAAACAAACTATGAAGAAAAACATAACAATCAGCAAAGCAATCAAATTAAGTGTCCCTGTCGATCAAAAAATTGTCTTGCACGTGTTTTAAATGTTGAATTTTTGTTTTGCTTGACCTTGGCAGATTATATTTAAGATGAAATTAATCTATTTTATTTGAAATTGTGTTATTTATGTACAAGTTAAAACTTTTTTTGTTCTTATCATTCGATCAGAACAACCGTGCATACTAGTAAATAGCATCAACATCATTATTGAAGGAAATTAAATTCACAAATTAAATATAGTTCATGTTACATTATATATTTTTATTCCATTGCGCAAATAAAAAATAGATAAATTGAACTAGATTGTTGGTAATAAAAAGAGATATATGTCGATCATGTTTGACAATCTGGTCAGATTTGTTCACATTTTACCGATGGCCATATGTTTTCCATAAAATAACACAAATAAATGTTTATATATTGTTTCTGCTAAATGTTTTCCATTTGTCTCAATATTGTATGGACTGTGTAGGGGAATGTTTTTTTTTTTTCTTAAATCAATAAACTGGATATATTAAGTTCCTAAAATAATCCAATTAATCATATTAGAATAGTAAAAATATTCCAATTTGTTTTCATTCACTTAGTCCATCAAAATTATAACAAAAAGTTATAACAAAAACTCCTTTTTTACCAAAACAAGGAAATGGTTCTCACACACAGAATGCATTATCTTTTACAATGCTCGATCACTAAAATATGCACAAAACTTGTATTTGTTAATATTACATATAATCCAAATGATGCTTGTATTGGATTGATGTACAGATGAAAGGTGAATATCATTTGTTTGGGATGTGTATTTTCCCATATGATTAACTTACGTTTGATTGACAGATAACAACCAGATCGTGCATAATGTTTGTTTGGGTCGTTTAAAGAAACGCGCATGTAAATTTCGCTGTAACAGTCAGAGGAACTCTTTGTTCATTGTTTTTAAAGAATTCTTCCTGCTTTAAGATGAACAAGGCGCATTAACTTACAAATACGAAGATATTAAGAACCATTATCAACCAGCTGTAGATTAAATGAAGCTAAAATTTCCAGTTAAAGACCGTTTATTGAAGCTTGCAGACGTTGCAGTTATCTCATGAAGAAAAGATGTAGCATTTAAATCATTAGAGTATTTGCTGAAAATTTAAGCCTGTAATGCTGCAATTGTTGAAAATGTTTAATTCAATGAACTGTTTGCAACAAAGCTTTTCAAACACATTCTTTGTAGACTGGGCACAGCCAAATAATAAGCCCCAACTGATAATGACAAAATAAGAGAACATTGACAATATAAATATTATAAATTATTTGTTTTAAGTAAGTCCACTGTTGACAACCCAACATCTGTGACAAGAAGGGTGCATGAATGTAGCTTTGCTCGACAATTTACAATGAATTCCACTAAAAACGGTGCTAGGGGACGTTTTGAACTTGATATGAGGTATAAACATAGCTCATTGTTGAAGGCCTAATTTTGACTTCAAGATTAAGAACAACAATAAAAGCATTGCACCATTTCTTGGTTTTATCATCTATTTTTAGAGGTTGTATCTCATGTGCATTTACTGCATATCCTTTGTTAATTATATGGAGTAAAGAAAGACAATTTAACAGAAATTATCGAAAGTAGAGGTGGTTCATATAAAAAAATGAAAATTCAGAAATAATTCATGGGCGGCTGTGGTTTGTTGGAGATTTACATATGGGTGGCCATTATTTTCGTTAATATGAATAAACGAAAATAATGGACACCCATATGTAAATCGACTACAAACCACCGACGAACATGAATCATTTCGATTCTTATATGACAATTCATGATCTGAGCAAACCTTTAGTGTACACAGTAACGACAGCCATTACCTCAGATTTACTGACGTTTTTTGTGCACAAAACATATTGTGACGTCGTCAATTTCAGCGTAAAGACTTGTAAAGTCCATCATAATGTTATTGGAGCTTTGCATATGGTTAGTCGTCATGGTTTCCCTTGTTCCCATATAAGAATCAAAATTAAATGTTCTTAACCATTTGATACTTTTGTGCTTTTGTCCTATTACTGAATTTATAAGACCAAAAGGGCATATATTTGCAAAAATATTCATATGATCTAAACTATCTTGAGAACCGCAACTTTCATCTCTCTTGATACAGGTCTTTTCAGCTGTTTTGGGCCTGAAGCTGCCAGACCCGAACTAATTACTATTTATGATCAAATTTGGTTTGCAGTCCTGTTGTGGGTTGTAATTCTTATCTTGGTTTACAGACAATGATTTCAAGTTTGGCAAATTAATCATTTAAAGAGTTTAAATATACTACAAAAGTGTCGTCTTATGCTGATATCGCCACGGTATGAAATTAAATGACAAGAGAGTGCAAAAGACAGTATATATTTCGCACATTTAGATTTACACCTACTATTTTTATGTCCTGTTGAATCTTTTCGTAATATTTTGGGAAAACCCGGGTTTTTTTTTTTTTTTTTGTTTTTTTTTTTTTCATTTTGATCTTTTGTTGATCGTCATCCTAATGATGTTACTTTGGTTTACACAATCTACTTATACGCCCTTTTAAAGTTTTANATGGGTGGCCATTATTTTCGTTAATATGAATAAACGAAAATAATGGACACCCATATGTAAATCGACTACAAACCACCGGCGAACATGAATCAGTTCGATTCTTATATGACATTTCATGATCTGAGCAAACCTTTAGTGTACACAGTAACGAAAACCCGGTTTTTTTTTTTTTTTTTTTTTTTTTTTTTTTTATTTTTTTTTTTTTTTAATTTTTTTTTCATTTTGATCTTTCGTTGATCGTCATCCTAATGATGTTACTTTGGTTTACACAATCTACTTATACGCCCTTTTAAAGTTTTAGATGATCACACATATTGTCATGCTTCCCTTTTTTTAAGATAAATTTTAAGCATGTTACAAGTATACATCATTACCGTATTGTTTGTAATCTCTTAAATTCGGTAATTAAAATAATTGATAAAGATAATTAGGGATAACTGTATTGTGTTTGAAAATTTGGACTCATCAATTGGGGATCTGATGGTCGCAAAATGAGTTTACTGGCGGCGCGTTAGCGGGGCCAGTAAACGGATATTCTAATGAAGTTGCGTATATTAACAATACTTATTACATTAATTAGTGTTATTGAAATCAACATCAGAAGGGCGAATTGCAATATTTCTCCTCCTGGATATAGTCCCATTATAAAATAAACAATAATTCATTTATTTTCGTTTTGATTTTGAATAAAACCGGAGATTTTATAATGTTATTATAAAATAATTAATTTTATCCAAATAGAAATCATTTGACATGAACGATTTTTTTTTTCAAATTCAAAGTTTATGTCATTTTACTAAGTCAATATGGCGCCGACAAACGAGGTTTATGACTGTCATTCAGAGGAAAGAATATTTGTAATTTATTGAGAATTACCGGATTTGAAAATATGGTAGCGTAACATTGACATATGAGTTGTTTCTGTTGAATGTTTTAGGAATAGCTAAACAGACGGTTGGTTACTTATCAAAAACGTAATTATTCATCACTTGTGCATTCGGTCTCGGAGATGGCAACACGATTCGCGACTCGTGTGAAATAGAATTTTCCGTATTCCATAGGACATTCAAACGCACCGTCAAATCAAATGGATCATTGTACGGATATTTACATATTACTATCATTTTATTTGAACAACATATTCTGGAGTTTCAAGGCTAAACGTCTGGGAAATGTTCGTGGGTTCATTTATAATTTTAATATGTTTAACGCCACACAGCCGATTTCCATCTTAGAAACGGTTGAGGATGTTAACAAAACTTTCTGGTAAGCTTTTTGATGGCAATGCCTTTTGTGTAAGAGATAACATTTGAATTGTTTTGTAGCATGAGTACTGTCGCCTGAACGATGCTCATCGAAATCTGCTTCTTAAATATCTCTGTCTCATTTATGTTCTAGGACACTTGTCGCTTTCCTCGTCGTTGTGTGAGATTTTGTTGCTCGCTTTCAACGATGTGCCGCCTCGGGCGTTTACAGTCAAACACAGAAGTGATTTGAATTGCCTCCATTTTATTTTATAAACAACGCGTAGGAATCATGGAATGTCAACCGTGGAATCTATACCTTGAAAATTATAGTATCGACAAATCAGATAACAGGATTAATGAAAAAAAAACTACATTAGAATCAAAATTATACACCAATGTTACCAGTAACACGACAAAAAAAATCATTTTCCGAGATATCGATACCATAAAAAAATAATCTCCAGATCACATTGAAAACACCCTCAAACTCATAAAAATGTTAAAACACAAGATCCACAATAGTCATATTACGTGAATTAATTGAAACCAAGACTGTGTAGGCTGTATAAAAATAAATCACTTGTTCAATATATAAAATTTTTTTGTAAATTTTGTTGAAAACTAAGGAGTATCTCCCTCATGCTTAGCTCTGTCCTTAGCTGAATTTGGCTTTACATTTATATCATATTGTTTATTTGTTCTCTTTCAGTTTTAAATATCTTAGAGTTACGTTCTTCAAAACGTTTAGATTTTATCTGCACTGAAGAAACATAAGTTGTCAAAATGCATATATGCAGAAAGTAAATTCACAGTAACTTCGGTATTTAGGTTATTTGTTACATTTGTATTTCTGTTGCAAAGCTGTATTCCTTGCGGATTTCGCCCCTCTGGCCCTCTGGATAATTTATACTACACGTATATCAGCCAGCTTAAGTGCAGTTAAAAGAATACTTTGAACTATCTTCACTTACCAGACAAGACTTATAGAAATTGAGAATTGATGTGACTTTTTTCGGGAGTTGTACTTTTTTTTGTTCTGTAAGCGACAATCAGCTGATATCGAAAGGTCTTGCTTAACAATAAAGCTAGTCCAAATTCAATCGAGTCAAAATAATTCGTTTCTAAAAGTAAGTTGTTGATCATATGAACCAGTTGCTCAAAAGATAACGCTGTCTGAGTTTACAAAACCATTCACAGGAACATTTTTCAAATTCGTTTATGGTTTTCAATCTTTTATTTGCTTATAAGCTATGCTTATAACTCATATTGAAAAATGAGATCTTTTGACCAAATGAACTCTGGCCAACTTGCCTTCAGATTACCAGCAATTTTATTATGGCATGGTATTGGTTGCAAATTTTTTTTTTCATTTGATTGCAATATTATATATTCAAATTGTATATTTTTTCATTTAAATGCAATGTTTTTTATTCAATTGGTATATTTTTTCATTCAAATGCAATATTTTTTATTCATACGATATAATTGTTATTCAAATGCAATATTTTTAATTAAACTGTTACATTTCTTCATTTAAATGCAATATTTTCTTAATCAATTGGTATAATTTGTCATTCTAATGCAATATTTTTTATTCAATTTGTATATTTTTTTCATTTAATTGCAATATTTTTTAATTCAATTGGTATGATTTTTCATTCAACTGCAATATTTTTTCATTCAAATGTAATAAATTTTTTCACGTCACGGCTGAACCTTTCTAGGGGCTTCGCAAAGTTGGGCCTTATAGGGCAGGTTGGTACATGTAATGCCTTTCATTTGAGCTATAGCGTATGATCCTTAGACCTGTACGTAAAATTCGGACGTTGTTCCATAGAGGGTACCCTTTATCGAAAAATACCGATTTGGACCAACTTGGCTAATGTGGTTAGGACCTTGCTAGGGGCTTTGCAAAGTCGGCCATTATATGGCAGTAAGGTCCATGTAATAGCTTTCATTTGTGTTAAAGCGTTTGATCCCTCGACCCGTACGAAAATTTTGTGACCGAATTTACGGAGGGTACCCTAGGTTCGTATAGTGAAAACGGCAATTCGGACCAACTTTGGTAATGTCGGCTGGACCTTTCTAGGGGCTTTGCAAAGTTGGTCCTAATAGGACATGTAATAGCTTTTATTTAAGTCATAGCGTATGATACCTTGCCTCTACAAAGGTCCAGCCGACATTACCAAAGTTAGTCCAAATTGCCGTTTTCACTATACGAACCTAGGGTATGCTAAGTCAATTCGGTCCAAATTTTCGTACGGGTCTAGGGAACATACGCTATGACTCAAATGAAAGCTATAACATGTACCTAACTGCCATATAATGGCCGACTTTGCGAAGCCCCTAGCAAGGTCCAGTCCACATTAGTCAAGTTGGTCCAAATCGGTATTTTTCGATGTAGGGTACCCTCTATGGAACAGGGTCCGAATATTACATACGGGTCTAGGGATCATACGCTATAGCTTAAATGAAAGGCATTACATGTACCTACCTGCCTTATAAGGCCCAACATTGCGAAGCCCCTAGAAAGGTCCGGTCGTGACGTGAAACAATTTCCCATAATGCAATTATTATATTTAAATGAAAAAATAGTGCAATTGAAAGAAAAATTATACCAATTGAATTAAAAAATATTGCATTTAAATGAAATAAAATATACAAATATTGCATTAGAATGAAAAATTATACCAATTGAATAAAAATATTGCATTTAAATAAAGAAATATAACAGTTGAATTAAAAATATTGCATTTGAATAACAATTATATCGTTTGAATAAAAAATATTGCATGTAAATGAAAAAAATATACCATTTGAATAAATAATATTGCTTTGAAATGAAAAAATAATAAATTTTTGCAACCAATTCCATGCCACAATTTTGAATGTTTCAACATATGATAAAAATGAGAGGTGATTTATGTGTACCTGATATTTTGTCTATTGAAACAATTTTGTAATATGTTTTAGGAATTATAAGCACTGTGATTTGTGCAACTCTAGGAACCATTTCAAGTACAGTAGTTCTGTATTCTGTGTTTAGTAAATTAAGTACTGCTGCCGATATTGTTCAATCTGTATGTATAGTTTTAATGCAATAAACAATTGTTGTGTTATTAGTCGAACGATATCATTCCGTATTCTATGTCGCAGTTCTCTGCAAGTAACATAATCAATTTTGTCAAAAGCTTTAATACTAGGAAAGAATACAAAATAAATTTTAAAAAAACACACTTTATTTTATTGCAACTGCTCTCAAATTTTAAGCCTTGTTTCCTAAATTTGTATACAATAATATTAGTGTCTATCTACTCAATGAAAAGTGTGAAAGTTTTGTAATATAAGAGAAGTGATCAGCTTGTAAAATGTTACAGTGGACACTTTCACGATGTTTTTCATTAATGATTTAATTTTTTGGATAAATTATAACTTTGATATATATTGCATCCCTGCATTTTGCTATCACATCTGCAGCTAGCGTAATTAATGTAGATAGACACTGTTGCGCTGCGCAATTCGATCGCGCAGTTGAAAAATATAGAGTCAAATACGGGTTTTGGTTTGTTGTTGGCAGGCTTCCTTTGTAACGTCATAATTGATTAACTAATATGAGACGGCACATTTCGTCCTCTTTGCCGCGAATAAACTCCCTTTTCCGTAAAAAAATGTTTATTCCGGAAACTTCGTAAAATATCTCCGTTAAAAGCATGATGATGATGTTCATTTTTCGCCTTTCCCGTAGTTAGATAATAAACGATCTATTTAAAAAAGCATAAAAAATCTCATGGATAAAAGGTTCGTTTCTGTTAAGTTAAAAATTTTCCCAGTGAATTCTATGTTAATATATGTGAAAAATGGCCAAAAATGCAAACACTTCGTCCTTGATTCCGGAGAAACAAGCATGGTAACGCACACTTTTTATTGCGAATCCAAGAGTGTAGGTTGGGGGTATTCAATTGTGCCGATTTATAAAAAAATCTCATGGATATAAATATTAGTGTCTATCTACCTTAAATGCTTTATATATAATTTCATAGTTTTGAAAGCTGTAACATAATATTTACTTTATTTTACATGAAATGAATGTAGATACAAGTAAGTACACAGAATATAAATGAGCAATTAGTAAATGTTGTTAATTGTTACCGTGTACATAAAAAATCCAAAAACAAGGTGAGTTGCGTCTGATTTGTCATGCTAAAGATTTTTATGTCAAATCTTTTGAATCAAGAAGATAAAGACTTATCAAATTGATCCAAGCCAATTCTCGATTAAATTCTCTGATTCCAATAGTCAAAATTTCAAAGGTGCATATTCTTTTCAAAATGTGCGGAGCCAACCGCTTTTCCAATGACAACTGAAAAAAATTCAGAATGCTCCAAATTTGTGAATTACTTAAAGAAAAGTTAGATGGAATCAAACTCTGAAGGTCTAAAATTGCGGTTCTAATCTTGCTGTTATTTCTATATTGTTTCGTCTAGTTAGAAAAATTATATTTATCATATATTGAAAAGCATTCATTTGGTATTTCATTAGCAAAATGAATGTGTATGAAGAGTAGATAATTAGATTTTTCTGTTTAACAAGTCGCCGTCGTGCATAAAAATGCTATATTCTTTAACCATCATTTAAAAAGGAACAAAACAAGAAAAAATAACGTCACCTATGGAGTTTTTTCCAACTGAATCAATCTGTTTTCGATCGAGTAAAACTCATGTATTTAGCATAGAATCTCAAGACGACGGGAACAGAATAGATGTACTGATAAAAAAGACCATATATTACCTTAAAAGAATGACTTAATCGACAAAAAAAACAAGTTAAACCACAAAGTCGCTTTCGTTTTATGGATTTTCAGATGTTTTAATTTAATTTGCACTGCAGATACGTAAATTCTCTAAATGCCCATATGCAAAAACTAAATTCACAGTAGCTTCGGTATTTTGCTTTTTATTACCACTTAGCCGATGCCACTGCTGGTGGGTAACCAGGGTATTGCCAACCCAGTAGCCAGGACTTCGGTGCTGGCCCGAAAAATGATTTTTTTTTAGAAACATGCAATATTTAAAGTTTAGAAATTTTTGTTTAAAACTAAGGAGTATCTCCCTCTTGTATAGCTCTGTCCTTAGCTGATTTTGGCTTTCTATTGGTTATTTGTTCTCTATTAGCTTTTACACATATTTCAGTATATAGATTTCCGAATGTTTTGATTTGATTTTCACTAAAGAGACATAAGTTGTCGAAATGGCCATATTCAAAAAATTACATTCACAGTAACTTCGGTGTTTTGCTATTTATTACCACTTGGCCGATGTCACTGCTGGTGGACTGTTAATTCCCGAAGATGATCACCAACCCAGTAGCCAGTACTTCGGTGCTGGCCCGAAAAGCAATTTTATTTAGAAACTTGCATTATCTAAACTTAAGAAAATTTTGTTTAAAACTAAAGAGTATCTTCCTCTTGACCAGCTCTGTTCTTAGCTGATTTTGGTTTTCTATTAGGTTCCCATTGTTTATTTATTCTCTATCATCTTTTACAAATTTTTTAGTTAACGGATTTCCAACTACAAAAATACCAAAGTTGCATAAAAACATTAAATTTTGTTATGCTGTACACGCGTTTCATGTTGCAACTTCTCATCAGCAGCATTATAATCAAATAATATGGCAAACCAAAAATATTCAGAAAAGAAGTACTTATTACCAAAAATACCGAAATAGGAAGCCAAACCCAGTACTAAGGATATCTACCAAGTGCAATGCACGGAATGAAGCAAATGTTTTGTTTGATCTGCACTGAAGAGACATAAGTTGTCGAAATGGCCATATGATAAAACTAAATTCACAGTAACTTCGGTATTTTCAATTATCCTACAAACTGATAACAAAAATGCCTGATCGTACATAATAACGGAAATTTTGTTAGGGTTATAGAATTGCAAATGTGTGGCATTTTATGGACGATACATCGTAAGTCGGCATAAAGTGTGGACTCGATATTTGAAAAAGGCATCATATATTTCATTATCATTTATGCATGAACATATTTATTGCAACAGGAAACAGTAACTGAAAATCAAATGGAAAGAATTGTACAAGAAATTTTTTCTGTAGACTTTGAAAACATATTCAGAGGTGATTCAAGAAAAAATGTGGCACCGATTTCTTACGAAAACATCGTTTTTTACTGAAAAGTGTAAGTTTTTCTCCCGATCTATTTGAGCATATACAAACTTAATTAAATAGAATTATTGTAAAAAGCCGTTTATGTCTTAGTGTTTATTATAATTAGCAGAAACTTCAACGACGAAATAATATTCCTCTGTGAGTAGTTTCAAAATTATAAGTTAACTGCATTTTACTTTTAATTACCCATTAATTCTTCGTGTGGAACAGGAGGATATTCAAAAACAAAACATCAAGGGAAACTGTCTTCTTATCAATTACAGACCTTTCAAAGAGTATAAAATGATTCTGTTAAAATATTACTGACGGGGTCATATTTATTCATATTGATCTAGGTCTTTATATTCTAACATTTGTATGAATAATTCATTGACCAATAAGAAAATTGGTTAGAAACATTAAATGCGTATTCTTAAATATTGTTTGTTCTTTGACTTTTCTTCCTATCACGTAGTACTATAATAGTGATCAATGAAACAAATCAAACCTACAGCGTAAGAAATTTTTTAAAACATCTTAAAAAGCAAGGAGTAAACTTGATTTATTTCGTGTACAACGAATACAAAGACTATATTGTTGTGGGTCTATGGAAACACTATCTTAAACAAAAAGTTAATGAATTTAACAGAAACTTGTTTCTACCAAAGCGAAGGCCTTCATCAAAACAAAAAGTAACCTTTCATTATAATCACAATTCTCCTGAACAAAAGGAAATCAATAAATAACTAGAAGTGGTGCCATCAGAGATGATGGCCATCCCCGCACTTCCCTGTTTGACACAGAAAACAGAGTTCCGCTGACCAGCTCACATGTGTCAAAATCGACATCTTCGGGCCTTTTGTTTGTACCAAGATCAATATCAAAAATCTGAAAGCTTATTGCGCATCTGCAGACTACATGCTACAATTATATTACAAAATTAAATCCATAAATCCAAAAACGTAGGTGGCGTTCCACTGACAAGCTCACATGCATGAAGATTGACATCATGGGGCCTCTTGTTTGCACCAAGACCAATATTAAAAATCCGAAAGCTTATTGTGCAACTGCAGACTATATGCAACAATTCTATAATAAATCTAAATCCATAAATTCAAAAATGTAGGAGGAGTTCCACTGACAAGCTCACATGTGTCAAAATCGACATCTTGCGGCCTCTTGTTTGCACCAAGACCAATATCAAAAATCTGAAAGCTTATTGCGCATCTGCAGACTACATGCTACAATTCTATTACAAAATATAATCCATAAGTCCAAAAACGTAGGTGGCGTTCCACTGACAAGCTCACATGCATGTAGATTGACATCATGAGGCGTCTTGTTTGCACCAAGGTCAATATAAAAAATCCGAAAGCTTATTGCGCATCTGCAGACTATAAGCAACAATTCTATTACAAAATTAAATCCAGAAATCCAAATATGAGGAAGGAGTTCCACTGACAAGGTCCATCTAACGGACAGACAGACAGACGGACGGACGGGACCAAAACAATATTCCCATATTTTCTTCAGAACAGTGCGGGATAAAAAATTCAAAGAATATGTCAACACTCTATATATTATGATGTTTCCGAGAAAAAGACATAAATCAACATCTGTTATGCATTCTAAACACAAATAGTTTCTAAACCCCGTGAAATAAAAAGCACTAATTTTGTTTTTTTTTTTTTTTGTTGCTGTTTTGAACAGAAATACACGAGGATGAGTGGTATAATTTATTTTTATTTTATTTATTTTCTTTAAGCCAAATGCAAAACATTGAATAAATGTTAACTAAAGTATGAATGAGTGTTCTTGATTCCTGTTCACTCATTTTTATCTGATGAATATGACAGTATAAGTGAAAAGAAGAAAGAAATATATGGATAAATTAACTTTTTGTTGATGGTAAAAAGCTTGATACTGTTAGACTGTGTCTTGAGTAATACATTATACTATTTCAAATAATGAGCCATTAAAACACTTTATATACGTATGCAACCGTTTATTTTTATGCCCCGCCTTCGATAGTAGGGGGCATATAGTGTTCGGGTCCGTCCGTCCGTTCAAAGTTAGGTTTTCTCTTAGGTTTAAGTTTTTTTTTCTGTGAAGGATGTATGCTATTATCATGGAGCTTTGTATAAATACACATTAGGATATAATTAAACAAAAATCGTAAAAATGTATCCCGGCTACAAACTTCATGCTTCACTGATCATGGAAAAAGGGGGTAATATGAGGTTTACCTTTATGTTGAAGTTTTTTTTCTGTGAAGGATGTATGCTATCATCATGAAACTTTGTATAAATACACATTGGGTATAATTCAACAAAAATCATATTAAATATTTATCCCGGCTACCAACTTCATGCTTCCCTGATCTTGGATAAAAGGGGGAAGTATGAGGTTTACCCTTAGGTTGACGTGTTTTTTTTTTCTGTGAAGGATGTATGCTGTTATCATGAAACTTTGTATAACATGTATAAATACACATTAGGGTATAATTCAACAAAAATCATAATACAAATTTATCCCTGCTACCAACTTCATGCTTCACTGATCTTGGATAAAAGGGGAAAGTATGAGGTTTACCCTTAGGTTGAAGTTTTTTTTTCTGTGAAGGAAAGTATGAGGGAAGTATGAGGTTTACCCTTAGGTTGAAGTTTTTTTTCTGTGAAGGATGTATGCTATTATCATGAAACTTTGTATAAATACACATTAGGGTATAATTCAACAAAAATCATAATAAATATTTATTCCGGCTACCAACTTCATGCTTCACTGATCTTGGATAAAAGGGGGGAAGTATGAGGTTTACTCTTAGGTTGAAGTTTTTTTTTTTCTCTGAAGGATGTATGCTATTATCATGAAACTTTATATAAATACACATTAGGGTATAATTAAACAAAAATCGTAATTAAAATTTACCCATGCTACAAACCTCATGATTCACTGATCATGGAAAAAAGGGGTAGTATGAGGTTTACCCTTAGGTTGAAGTTTTTTTTTTTGTGAAGGATCTATGCTATCATTATGAAACTTTGTATAAATACATGTTAGGGTATAATTAAACAAAAATCATAATAAAAATTTATCCCAGCTACCAACATCATGCTTCACCGATCTTAGATACAAGGGGGTAGTATGAGGTTTACCCTTAGGTTGAAGTTTTTTTCTGTGAAGGATGTATGCTATTATCATGAAACTTTATATAATATTTTACGAAAGGATATGGAGTAAGTGAACATGAGACCATAACACATATGTTAACTCAAACTGCAATGATTTAAATGAGCTGTATGGCCATTTCGGAAATTTATTCCTCATTAGCAGCACTAGAACCCAAACAAAGGAAATCCGTAATTTCAAAAAATGTTAAAATGCATAAAACCAAACGAAATCCGAATAATCAGTAATATCAAATATAGCTGAGGACAAAACTACGATAGTGGGAGTTAATCCTTCGGTTTTAGAATTTACATGAATTTACATAATAGTAATTAAATAAAGCGTACACATGAGATATTATCTCATGTACAAGTACACCATATCTAAGAAAAATAAAGAGCATACATAAATACATATTAGGGTATAATTTAACAAAAATCATAATAAAAATTTATCCCGGCTTCCAAATTCATGCTTGAATGATCATGAAATATAGCATTGTTCAAAATAAGTGCGAGGCGGGGCATTGTGTCCGTTTGACACATATTCTTGTTTTAATTTATTTTTTAATTTATTTTTTTGTTTGTTCTGTCTCGGTACTTGCATGTTAAAAAATGATAAGTTAAACTGGCTTTATGCAACACAAAAGCAGTTACTATTGAAGGTCATGAATCGTTTGATATTGTATATTTATCTTTATTTCTTTTTTAGGTTTATAGTGACTAACAATGTGATACAAGGGTAACTTTTCTAATGGCAATCGGGATAACGTATATGATTATCGAAACTGTCTTGTGTCTGTGTGGAAAAATATGGAATTTTGTCAGAGAAAGCGCATCTTGATGACTTCAACATATAAGTTTTCATGTATTGTTTTGATTTATAAGAGAGTATATTTCGGATTTTGTCTTTTTTGAAAAATTCAAATAAGAAACTGTAAGCAGAAATTTAAAACTGAAATTTAAATCTCTCATGCTGCGTGGTCAGGTAGGCAGCAATGATTCTTTTTATCATATATTTTTTAAATTATTTTCTGGTAAGATAAGAACTTTTATTGAGCAGTTTTGTTTTTAAAAATAACCTTTGAATACAAAGTGAATCTATAGGTGGCTTGGTTGGGAAAGTTTACAACACAACATGTTTGTCAAATTGGTATTATAATCATCTTGCGTTGTTTATTATCCTTTTTGGCGTGATGATCTACAACATCTTTAAAACTGTAAGTCTAAACCGTACTGGACTTACAAATTATCTTGTCTGAAATTTTATACAAAAGTGATAAAATGTAATTTTGTCGTCCAATTTAAAGTCGGGGATGCATAGATTCAAATTTTGATTTTCGTTATCAATTTTATTACTGCTTTTACTTTATTTAAAGAGACTGTTTTTTTTAATTACCCCAACTTTAACAGATCACATGCTCCCTATACTTCTATTTGGACCTTCAGAGCTGTTTCGCAACTCGTATTTTGTTGTAGATACATATTGATATTGTTCCGCTTCCTTTTAGTAGTACTCACATTTTTTCTTATATTATACTTGCACATACGTCTGAACAGGGTCATTTTATACTTGGTACTCAGATTGACCACCATACAAACAGTTAAAGGGCTATCCGCAATATTACATTGATATTTTTTTTCTTTAACAAACAAGCATAAATTCGTCGTAAATAAGACCAGTTATAGAAATTGTTACAAGCAAAACCTGTATCTCTTCAGAAATTATTTTAAATATCGGCAGCAAAAGGTGACAGAATTATTAAGTTTTATTTCTTCGCATCCATGTACTAATATAACTATAAAGAACAGTGTTTTAAGGTCTCCAGATCGATTAACAATGCTCAATTTCTTACCCCTGCCCATCTCACCGCTTTTACTTGTAGCAATCAAAATTTTGCACTAGTTATATTTTGGTTATTTATAAACTTGTGCTAACCCTGATAGGACTATCATATTGCTCACTAAACTCTGATCAATCAGTCAAACATATGTCTTAAGTCTAATTGTTGTGTTTCCCCTACATCTTTCCTACAATTCTGTAATTAGTTCATACTGCATGTGCTCTTGTTTTGTGACCTTCTTGGTCATTCTTGTTTATTTGTTTTGGCTATGTCATATTGTCCCTATTTGTTTCAAATATGAATTGCCGTTTTTTTTTTTCTTTCTGGGTTTTCGAATACCTCATTTCTCACCTTTTGTTTCGGTATTCGTTTGCCGTAGTATTTGACAAATAAGATATTTTCAACGTACCAGGTGGTTGTCTTTCATATTGTTGCATTTTGAGTTAACATATGTGTTATGGTCTCATGTTCTCTTACTTCAGATCCTTTCATAAAAAGTTCTATAAAATCTTGATTGCATCTCTGTCAGTTCTTGAATGTTTTCTTCTCTTGTAATTTTGTTTCACACATTCATCTGTAATAATATTTATTTCCATTGGATATCTATGATGATCTATATTTGCAGTATTATTAACCTGAATACGGGACTTTCGAGATAGGAACTCTCGTGAAATTGAAGGCGGAAACCATCTCTTCAAATGCCAATAAGAAGGATAATTTGATACCAGACCTATTGACTATAAATACATACTACCTAATAACAAACTATTAATGAAATGAAGTGTACTTATAATTTTTTCTAAATGACAATTATTTCAGTTTTAGTTGACGAAAAACAATGAACGTTCTCCAAAAGTCCAATTCCCGAACTTTCCTGATATTAGAATGGCGGGTCAAAGGGGTCAAACGGGGTAAAAATGGCGTCCCGCTGTATGAGGGCAAAGGGAATAAATTCTTCTTTCAACATATGAAAGGTGTTTATGATTGGAAAAAAGCCGAAAATGTCATAAATCAACATTTTATCCCAGGCGGGTCATTTCCAACCAATTTATTTTAGGTCAAGAAAATAAATAGGAGAATTCCTAGATTACGCTCAACTGACGTCAGATACTAGTTTCCAGTAGATTTGAGGTAAGATGTCGACAATTACCCAAAAATTTGAAAGCGGAATATCGTCTATTAACCTGAAGCGCTAATACAGATTAAATATAAATCTCCCTTAGCTCAACAGTGTTAATTATTTAGTGACTGAGCTCAACAGTGTTAATTATTCCGTGATTCCATCTCACTGTATTGATGTATTGATTTTTTCGTATAATAGTAGATTTGTTTCCGGATTGGACACGACTCAAAAGTCCCGTATTACCTACTTGGCAAAGCAAATACTAAAGATTATATCCTCATTTAAATATTGACAATCTTAGTTCTTGAAATCGTGTCACATGACATTTGATCTTTCGCTCAAGTAAACCGGTTAAAGTTTGGTCGCATAGGAATATCAACCAGTAAACAAGAAAATTCGATATACTAGTAATTTAACACTTACCTCCCTAGATAGTGTGTGACACAGCGGTTTATCTCCCCAGGGTTCTCCATAGGCGGTAATAGCCGGCTTCCCCGACCAGCTATATTTCAAAGCCGACCAGCTTTCAAATTTGAAAGCCGGTCGGCAAAATCGGATATTTTACAGATCCTTATTCACATGGTACTTATATTTGTCAATGATAAAATAATTACAGGTAATTTTTCAATGATAAAATAATTACAGGTAATTAACATAGTGTACATGGTGTAAGATCATAGCCTCTAGGAACAATGCCTTAATTAACCTTAATTATTTCCGGTTGTCAACAGTTTGTTTACCTATGCACGTTGTCAAATTGATATGTGACATGTGCAAACCTAATTAAGGAACAGAGAACATATAATTCATTTACAAGAGAGACTGTGATATTTGTATATAAATATAGCCCTAAAATTAAAAATCAAGATTGAAAACAAGCTTAGCTTGATCAAATTTTCACATGGATCATGCAAATTACAATGTTGAGTTACGTCTCCTTGTAATGTGATAAAAATATGCATTTAGGACTTTTTGAATGATATTTTCCAAGAAAAATTGTATACAAATGCTTAAGAAATAAATAGTTTTACATTTTTGAGACTTTTTATTGAATTTTACTGAAAACTCTGCAAAACGTTGCAAATTCAAAATTTTTATTATACTAATCTGACGAAAGTTCAAAATACTTATTTTTGTTCACTTCTATTATATGTAATCTTTAAAGACGTGCTCTCTGCAGAAAATATTGGAATAAAAATAAATCAACAGGAAATCAGATTGGAAACGATTTTGCGTGGATGTTTATAGTGACAGTTTCTCTTCAGTGAAGGTTAACTCAAAAACACGAGTTAAAACACATTACAATTAATTAATAGGATCTAAGTCAAAAGTTTGCTTGGGTCATTGTACATTTACTTGATTTAAACTGCTGTTGAGGAATATAGAATATAGTGTTTCTAGAGCAAACAGCAAAAGGACTAAAAAGGGCTCAATCTTTGAATAAACTTGTTGTTAAATGTTAGTTTTTTAAGAAGGGTTGCTATGGATATGAAAACGATGAAATTGTCTCTTGAAAGAATAAAACAAAAAGTGGAAATCTTGATTTAAATAGTAAAGACATGTCAGTACTTTCCGCGCGTTGACTACGCCACGATGCAACCTACACTGGAAAAGTCAGCACTGTAAAACAACCGGCTATAACTGGGCATCTATGGTGAACCCTGCTCCCCTTGAAATTAAAGTCACCTGTGAGCTTACTATCTCTGGCAGATAAACCGCTAGGTCACAAACTATCTAGGGTGATAATTGCAAAATTGTATTATGTTGACCAGTTTTGAAACTTGAAAATGGGAAATGTTTCGTAAAATAATATTATTTAAAGCAATATGAGCTATATTTCTTGGAATTTTTTTTGGAAGCATTAAAAAAAATCATGTCGTAATCATGTATCTACTAGACAATTGTATCAGACACCGTATTATGAATGAAAAAGCCAAGAATACTTCATAATTTTGATTATTAAACTGATTTTGCATGTGATTTCGAACAATGATTGACGAATATTAATGTTCGTCTATGATATCGGTCCTGACCGAGATACTATTATAATCGACATAAACAAATGTACCACCAACGCGCAAACTCCGACTGTGTTAAGATACTTGATATGTGTTTACTCTTAACATTTGTGATGCGGTTGCCGGTTTACACATAATTTTTCTCAACCTACCCTGGATAATTTAGCTCCTCAGTGCGTAATTTAAGAACAAATTTGGGAAAATGCAACAAAAATCTGACATTTTACGCCGGATTAGCATCTTTTCATTTTCCGTCTCCGGTGTTGGTTAACATTTTAGCATGTGCCCGACAGCGTTCTCATTTCATAGAAGCCAGTCTATTGTGAACGTTTAAGTAATAAAGACGTTGTTAAATTGGCCGAAGTCATGGCAAGTGCAATGTACACGTGGAATCATTTTAAATCGACCATTGAGATTTCAAATAATTAAAGCCCTCCCGCGTATAAAAATAAAATTAGGACATTCTACACACTAACCCGTCAGCTTTCTTTTTCCACATTGCACGTGATTTTTTCGGACCATGACATGTTGTCAGTATGTACACTTCTATAACGCATGTATCGGGAACGTTTGACCTGAGGTCACAGGCATACGGTTCAACCCGGGAATATATTGCTTGCTGACAGCAAAAAATTAATTCATGTTACATTTTCTTTCATTTTCATGCTTTTCCATATGTTAACACAATGAATTGGACTTGAAACTGTTTTAATCGGCATATAATAGCTTTAAATAATGTATTTTTTTATTTTCTGAAAGAAGAAAATGAAAAATCACAGCTCATATTGCTCTAAGACACGTTTTTATTTTGTGGAGGTTCATACTTTTACCAAGTTTTTTGTAAATATTCATTATGAGTGTATACCACTAGACTTATAATCTTTCATTACTGTCAGTGTATTAACATACATGTAAATGATAATTTTCGTAATTTATGTTGTTGATGCATAAACAGATTTGAAATTGTGTTAAATAACATTTTGACACCGATTTGCAGTGTCTCAAAGACACACCCATTACATTTGTATTGCATAAAAACTTCATTTTTATTACCTAAGTGTATTCGTGGAAATTGTAATGTGCAATGTTTTTTTATTTAGAGAATCATAATACAACAGAAACAAAGAAACTGGCCCACACTTTTAATTATAGCTCTAGATATATAGACGATGTCCTTTATCTTAATAACAAAAGATTTAAAGAATATTTACCCCATTAAATTTGAAATAAAAGAGACAACCGATACACCCAATTCTGCTTCATACCTCGACCTTTTTCCTTACATTGACGAACATTGATGTCTGAAATCTTGGTTATATGACAAACGTGATGATTTTGATTTCCCAATTGTGAACTTTTCCTTTCTCAGAAGCAATATACCTACCTCCCAAGAAGGTATATTGCTGTTGTGAAATGGAGTGTATATTTCGCAATTAATTCGTTAATGTAGAGCTTGTAGTTCAAACAGTGACTTTGTGGAAAGAGCAAAAGCACTTACATGAAAACTGCTGAGTGAGGGCTATGTTCAGCCGTTATAACTATCGTTCATTCATAAATTTTATGGCCGTCACCACGACATCATATATAGATACACAAATGAAAACTGACATTTTCAGATAGATTCACGTCTTCTCGGATTTGACATTACCGATTCTTTCTTTAACCACTGACAGTGTGATGGATGCTGTATACAGAGCAGGACATGCTTACCCTTCCGAAGCACCTGAAGTCACTCTCTTTGAGAGTTCAAAGTGTTAGTGCTTCAGTATTTATTTTTGTATTTGTAGTGTTTGTGTTTTTGGTTGTTTGGTCTTCCATATTCTGGTGTTCTTGCTTTTGCCTTGACTTTGATTTATATTATCTTGTTCTTTGTTCCTTTGATATTCTACTGCTGTTGTTGAAGTCGCTTTCTATTTGAACAAAATGAAGGGAAATCAGCAGTTTTATAGTGATATGTACATAACTATACTAAGCTATGATTGATAAATATTATTGTTATTGTTATGTTGAATGTGAAATATTAAATGTTATCATGAACTTCGTTCCATATCTTTTTTAATTAACCTCAAATGATTGTATGCCGTTAACTGATTAACAGCTATACTAGCCGAACGCTCGGTATACAATATTGACAAATATAAATGTGAAAAAATGGATAACAGGAAACACCTACAAAGGGTGAAAATTATAATTACATGCCACAATCTGCTATGGAACTACACTTGAGGAACACGAATAAGACAAAAGACAAGCGTAGACAACGATAGGAACTCGGCCAGACTTGGTACCGACACTAGCAAAAGCCTGACTGTGTTCTAAATCGCAAATAAATAAATAAGGCTGACTGTGAAAGTGCCAACTTGCAATAATTTATTCTTTATTGTGAGGAGGTTCACACTTCTGCCGATGTTCTTTGTTGTAGATATTTAAGCAATAACAAAACATTATTTGAATACCCGAGCGTCAGTCGTATATTTGTCTGTCAAAAATGCAGCCTACTGGCAAAGCGGAGTCAGTAAATGGATATGTTTGACCGTCAAATCAAATCTAATGCAAAGAAACAATATTAGATCGTACATTTACCTGAAAAAAAACAGAAACAAAACAAAAAATTAAAATTCCACGAAAAGACGTCAAAGTATTATGTGTTGAAATTTATCGCAACAAGGTGACGTCAGCGCTTCGGTTGGACTATATTTTTACCAACCTAGACATTATTTTGTTGGCTGTACGCTTTAAATTTTAAGTAACTTGAATCAATAGATGTTTGAACGTCAATAGTGTGTTTTTTTTTCTTTTATTGACGAAATACAAAACACTCGACTTTTATTGTTTCAAAATGGCCACCAAATGGCGGCTAAGTAGATGTCTTACTCTGTCTCTGTCCGAGGAAGGTAGATAGGATATTTGATGGTCTTATCCTACCAAAGTCTGTTACGTAATACATCGGCAAACAAATGCCAAAGCAAGACAAGGAAAGGGCGAATTCTAAAATCATAAATCCAAAATCACGGCAATTCACATCCAACACAAGTTGAGACAGTATGACAAAGACAAAACAAGTAAACAAAAATGAACAAGAACGCAACACACAACTAAAGCCCTAGCAGTGTGAACCCCTATAAAAACTGAGGTATCATCAGGTGCACCGGAAAGGTGAGCATGATCTGTTCCACGTTTTGTCACAGTCGGTGTTAGTCCTGTAATAAACTCTGGATCTATCAAAAGATATCTATCCTCATTTGTGAAACAGAAACATTGTAATGGTCTGTCAAATCGTGGTGACGACTGTAAAACTTCTGTAGTGACAATTGAAACAGTGACTGGACATACACTTGATGTATAAGTTTTTCAGACAGTAATTTCGCTCTGTTGACAAAATCGCTGTACAAACTACAAGCACGGCAATATCGAATGAGTTGTGAAATGTACATGCCATATGCCGCTGATATGGGAATATTACTGCTCAAAAACGGGAAGTTCACTATTTGAAAGTCGAAATCATCACGCTTGTCGTACAGTTTTGTATTCAGACGTCCAGAGTTGTCAATGTAAAGGTATAGGCCCAGAGGTATAGGTCGAAATCGTATTTCCTTTAATAAATTCATTTTTAAAGCCGCTCTTACACTACACCGTATAGCACAAACGTATGAGGAACGGATGAAAATCATTTTTGTTCGGTGGTAAATATTTTTGATCGTTCACGAATTACAGTGAAAACGCACAATAACCGGAAGTATTCAGTAGGTACACCGTACATGCACAGTCCTGGCACCGAATTAACCGAACTCGAACCGAACAAACACCGGAACCCTACAGGACGAGCACCGAATAAAACGTATTTATAACGGTAACATACCGGACGAGTACCGAATAAAACGAATTGCAAACGAAAACGTACTGTACGAGCACCGAGTAAAAACAAATTGAATAATTACTTTGCAAAACAATCATTTTTCAAAAAGGCTATCCCGAGTTCTTATCTTTGGCTGTCTTTTGTCTTTTGTCTTTTTATTGTTTTTGTTGTGCAGTTCCCTAGTAGATTGTGGCGTGTGATTGTAGTTTTTGGCCATTGTAAGTGTTTCCTGTTATCTTTCCTATATTAAACCTGTGTCTTTTGACCGCTCAACAACTTATTTAACAAAGATAATCATAACGGCGTGATTGACCAATTAAGTTCATTTCCCCAAAATGTCACCGAATAGAAAAGCAAGAGAATGACCTAAGAAAAGAACTGTCGGGTCACAGATAAAGTCCTTCACCGACGACACAAGGCGAAAATTCCAGTCAAGATACTCAAGACCAAGATCGAATTAAAGTTATACAGTCTTTAGAGTAGCGGATGCTCTTAAACGGCGAGAAAACGGACATTTTTTTTTTTTATTTTGATGTTTTTGGTATATTCTAGAAAAATGCTACAATACAAATATGAATAAACGCACACTACAAAAGTATTGCAATTACTTAATTAAAGAAGCAACTTAAAAAAGATAGTGCATAACACCTTCTATTGGATTATAACATAATAACGATCGTTGTAAATTCGTTTTAAGCAAAATAAAAATGGTAAAAGTAGACCACTTTAAAAGGTAAAAAAGGACAAAATATACAAAGTAAAAAAAAATAAGAGACTGGCTTAAAACAGAAGAAAGGAACAAAATGTATGGCTAAAAGTATCGGTCTAATAGCATCCAACTGGAGGACAACCAGATAAATTCTGTTACTTTTCAGTGGTTCAAGTTTCTCTCGTTCAGGCAGGACCATATTTTTGGCTTTCCGTGCGGTTGCCTCATAGTGTTGAAGCCATAAGGTCGGAAATACGGGGATTTCCTTCTGTTCTTAGCTGTTTTTTTCTTTTTTTTTAAATATTTTATAGTTTGTGTTTATTATCGTTTAATTGTGGCCTACTTTGACGATTCTTATTACTTTATCACTTGTCAATTTGGCCGTTGCACAACATATATTTTTAGAAATTCATTTTATTCGGTGCTCATCCGGTTGGTTTCCGCTGTTAGTCCGGAGTTCTAACGGTTTATCCGTTATATCTTCGGTAAAAGTCCGTTTCACCAATTTAATCTACCATACATGAACGGATGCAAGACGGACAAGTACCGAATGAATAACGTATATACAACGCATGACAACCGAACAAAACGTAAACCTACCGTACATTCTCCGAACATTTTGTGCGGTATATGTACGTTCCATGTTTTGAACATGTTCAAAATTTTTCACCGTACAAAACGGAAATCACCGTCCTTGCACCATATTCACCGGATAAAGAACGGACGACAAACGTATATGAACGGAGACGAACGGATGTAATTTATTTTCATGCGTTCGGCGTTCGTTCGTCTAGTGTAAAGAAAAAGTGTCAATTTGTTTTGTTTTTTTTCTATCTGAAACATAGTAAGACTTGTAGATGGTATATAATACTAAAGTCAAAATAAAATTTAATCCAAAATATTGTTCTTATTAAATTTTATATCCAAAAACCATTGTTTTTAAATTAATCACATGATCTCCAATATGAAGTTTCCGAGACAATAATTTAATTTTATAGCAGAATACATTGAAACAACGGCAGTAGAATACCGAAGGGACAAGGTAAGCGAAGACCACAAAAATCGAAATCAAAAGACATGGCAAAAACGGTAACAGAGAAAAAATGTTTACATTTTATGAAAACATGATCAGATGTTTCTTTTTCATTACATAAATCACATATTGGAATTTCGGCTATTTCCATATTGACAAGAGCTGTTTACATGGTAAAATATAATGAAACAACTTCCATTTAAATATTCTTAATTTATTGTCTTTTAAGTACGTAAAATTAAAATGAAGAGTATCTCTGATTTTGTATAATTGAAGATTAAAATCGGCAAAGGATGTAATCCATTTCGAAAACCCAAATTGTTTTTCACATTCGAATGTTACCAATATTTTATACATTTGAGTCGACGAAATATCTTTTAAATTATAATGTTTCCAATTTTTATCAAAAATATACATCATTACACTAGTTTGGACACTAGTTTTTTTATAGATTCATGGTTTTGCAGTATGTTCAGCCAATGTCTTGGAATTGCTTTAACTAATTTTGAATATTCACTGAAGCAATTAAGTTTTGAAGATATTTTTCCAAAACAACATTTTGAGAGATAACACTTTCAGAGTTAATAATATTGTTAACATAAATAACATTATTTCTTATCTATTATTGATAAGAAATTCCAATCTTATTTAATGTTGTTCAGAGAAAATCAAAGAAAGTTATGTCTCTTAATGATTCAAGAGGGCATTTTAGAAACATTCCAGGTGATGTATTTAAACCCTAGCATTCGAGGATCAAATTAAACCGGTCCAGAAATTGAGGTGGAAAAATATTACTTCTGGGTAAGGAGTACTAGTGGACAATAAAGAAAATCACTCATACATCCCATGCCGTGTAGTGCGGGTTGAAAGTTAAAAAAAACAGTATGTGGGTTGCCAGTTAAAGAAACAGACTTGCGTAGCATCTTTTCAAATGCTGTGTAAATACAGATAAATTGGTAATAACATTGTAAATTTGTATTCTTGCGATAAAAATCTGAAATAATAAATGTTGCCTTTTTATTGACACTCAGTATGGAAAGCACTACAGAAAAACTGCTGAGTCATGGCTATGTTCAGCCATTATAACTCGTTCATTCATAGATTTTATGGCCGTCACCACGACATCATATATAGATATCAAATATCGGTGTCACAAATGAAAACTGATATTTTCAGCTAGATTCACGTCTTCTCGGATTTGACATTACCGATTCTGACTTTACCCACTGACAGTGTGACGGGTGCTGTTTACAGAGCAGGACATGCTTATCCTTCCGTAGCACCTTAAGTCACTCTTTTTGTGAGTTCAAAGTGTCAGTCCTTTAGAATTTATTTTTTTATTTGTAGTGTTTGTGTTTAGTGGTTATGTAGCATATTTGGTCTCCCGTATTCTGGTGTTAACGTTCTTGCTTTTGCCTTGTCTCTGGACTTTGATTTATGTTATTTTGTTCTTTGTTCCTTTGATATTCTACTTCTGTTGGTTAAATCGCTTCCTATTTGAACAAAATGAAGGGAAATCAGCAGTTTCATAGTGATATGTACATAACTATACTAAGCTATGATTGATAAATATTATTGTTATTGTTATGTTGAATGTGAAATATTAAATGTTATCATGAACTTCGTTCCATATCTTTTTTAATTAACCTCAAATGATTGTATGCCGTTAACTGATTAACAGCTATACTAGCCGAACGCTCTGTATACAATATTGACAAATATAAATGTGAAAAAATGGATAACAGGAAACACCTACAATGGCTAAAAATTATAATTACATGCCACAATCTGCTATGGGACTACACTTGAGGAACACGAATAAGACAAAAGACAAGCGTAGACAACGATAGGAACTCGGCCGGACTTGGTACCAACACTAGCAAAAGCCTGACTGTGTTCTAAATCGCAAAGTGCCAACTTGCAATAATTTGTTCTTTATTGTGAGGAGGTTCACACTTCTGCCGATGTT
>MJUU01013417.1:74136-88107 GCA_002080025.1 Modiolus philippinarum | reverse complement strand
CATAACCATATATGGCATTGAATTTTTTTTTTTTTTTGTTTTTTGGTGAAAAACAGTCAATAACTTCTACAAAGGCATTTGGATTTTCTTCAAAATTTCAGAGTATGTAGATCGTGATATGCTGAACATATTTCTAATAAATACTTCACCTCTATATGTTACAGTTTTTGAAATAAAAATTAAAAAATGCATACATTTTGAAAATATTACGGATAAAGGGCTTTAACTCTTAGATGGGTTTCCCGATTTTCTTCAAAATTGCGGGGCAGATAGATCTTAGCATTCTGAACAATTTTACCCTGATTTTTTATATCTGCAACGCTTTTTGAGCTATTTGCCAAAAACAGCAATTTACCCTTATGTTCTATTTCTAGTAACAGCGGCCATGTTGTTTGGTCCGCAGACTAACCGAACACATTTTTTAAACTACATACCCTGGTAATGACCCAGGCTAAGTGTGTATTAATTTGGCCCAGTGGTTTCAGAGGAGAAGATTTTTGAAAAAAAGTTTACGACGGACGGACGGACAGACGACGGACGCCGGACGCCAAGTGATGGCAAAAGCTCACCCTGGCATAGCCAGGTGAGCTAAAAATATTAACAAAAGACTCTAAATAGAAAATTCAAAATCAGCAAAGGATAGAGTTAGGCAATAGGAGGATGCTCTAAACAAAATTTTCCTAAATTCAGATATTTCGAATTCATTAACAAGATTCTCCTCTAAATTTACAAATAAATAGTATTTTAGATAACAGGAATATTTTTCTAGAAAATTGAGAAAATGTAGTTTACGGTTAAGGAAACCAAATTTTATTCATCTATGTTTTGAGATACACGTGTTTAAAAATTGTTGGGACTGAACTCCTCTTATTTTTTTTTAATTTAAGATGAACAACGTTTTTTTTCATGAATTAATGTGACAAAATAAAAACAATTTCTTGTGCCATGTAGGTGTAGTCAGATTTATTAAATTTGATTAAAGATCGATTATTTTCATAGATTTATTGCAAAGTTTTCAAAGATGTCTGTCAGTTCTGACCTCCTAGTAATCCACTATTTCCAAATTTGTCCTCTGAAAGAAAGAAGAAATTAACATAAAGTTTTAGTATTCACATCCTAGGTTTACATGTACTTTCTGTTACAGTGTATGAAAACAATATATAGTAAGTAGTTGAAAAAAAGATAACAGAAAGTCCCTTCAATGACTGAAAATATCATTACCATGTCACAAATTACAAAGGAATTTCACCGAAAAAAAAACAGAATTGAAAGTAAAAGGGCAAATTGATAGGAACTAGGGAGAGCCGGACTTTGTATCAGCACTAACAAAAGCCAGCGAAAGTGTTAGAGCAGTTAACTTTCCCTTCTTCTATTCAGTGTGTCTAAAGGTTTCATTCAATCTCGCGGAAGCGTATTAGGGACGTTTTTTTTCTTCAAATTATGTAAATCTCGAAATTTCGACTTTAACTATATTTTGACCTGCAAAAAATTAACACTGACATCAATTTAAGCTGAACACGTCGACTTCTTTTAAAATTTAAAAATTAAACTAAAATTATCTTGAATATTTCAGAATATGACTTGACAAAAAATAATTTCATATGTTATTGTTATTAAAGAATGAATGATTTAAACAGAAACTTTTTTTTTCGTTGAAATACCTAAATACGCAAGTAATATTGTGACGTCATATTTTTACTTTGTGTTTAAATTCTCAAAAACAACAAAAAAGAAGACTATTTAAAAACGAAATTTGATGAAATTCTCTGTTTCATGATGCAAGTATTTAAGGTGATCGGATAACAAATGACTTCACAATAATTGTTTGAAAAAATGTGGTTTTATATGAAATATATAGTGAAAAAAATCGTCCCATGACGTACTTTCGTTATGTCTCTGCTCACAACTTCATCATTTGAACGTTGAAGTCCCTCAATAGACGATTTTCATATGTACGACATGACTTCCATTTTAGCATGTTCTTTTTTTGAAGGTACAAACTGTACGTTACTCGCTAATAACCGACAACCTTTAAAATATTCTTTAATAAGGGATATACATTCATACATGCATATTCATTATTTTTTATTAAATATGTGAAGATTGGTTTCAACGTTTAATTGAAATTATTTTTTATATCTTTTTTAACATCAATCTATCTTGTCGCTTTGAATTGATGTGCACGTATTTTCCTTTTTGATTGTCATGTTTATCGCCATTTTAAAACTTAAATGCAAATTTCAGCTACAGTCTTATAACAACATCATGAACATTATATTAGGTCCAAAGAGAAAAAAATCCAAAGTACTAAACATTTTGCATGTTGATTGTTTCAGGTTTTATCCTTATACAGACGAGAATCTATTCAAAAGATATTGTTTAACAGATATTTGCACTGGCCAATAAACCGAAAAATATTAACAATGCAGAAATAAATTGTTTTTATAATTTTTATGCATGTTCTTACCATTGCTTGGATTAACCTCACGCTTTCTTCTCTCTAAATTCATATCAACCTTCATAACATGGTCCTTGTTAGTCTCTTCATTTCCAGTAACTAAAATACAGAATGTAAACTTAAGGCTCACATGAGCCTGTATCGCTCACCTGGTGACTGGTTTATTCATTGCCACGAAGAGACCAACCATTCATAACCAAACTTGGTTCCAAATGGCTCAGTAGGTTCAGAGGAGAAGACATTTGAATGCATTGCCTATAGGGTCCCTATATTAAACTATGGTCCACGCTGGCGGCCATCTTGGATGAGGTACGAACGTCAAAATCACAAACTTTGAAGGGAACAAGCCAAGGCCTATTGTGACCAAGTTTGGTTTAATTTGGCCTGGTAGTTTCAGAGGAGAAAATCTTTGGATGCATTTCCCATAGGGTCCCTATGTTAAACTATGTTCTCTACTGGCAGCTACCTTCAATGAGGTATGAACATAAAAATCCCAAACTTTCAAGGGGACCACTTAAAGACTATTGTGATCAAGTTTGGTTCCAATTGGTTCAGTAGTTTCAGAGAGGAAGATCTTTGAATACATTTCCAATAGGGTCCTATGTTAAACTATGTCCTGTGCTGACGACCAACTTGGATAAGGTACGAACATAAAAATCACAAACTTTAAAGGGGACCAGCTAAGGAATTTATATCCAAGTTTGGTTCCTATTGGCTTATAAGATCTTTGAATGTATTTCCCTTAGGGTCCCTATGTTAAACTATGTTCCCCGCTGGCGGCCATTTTGGATGAGGTACAACCACAAAAATCACAAACTTTAAAGGAGACCACCTGAGGACTATTGCGACAAAATTTGGTCCACATTGGTTCAGTGGTTTCAGAGGAGAAGATCTTTGAATGCATTTCCCATAGGATCCTATGTTAAACTGTGTCCCCTAGTGGCGGCCATTTTGGATGAGATGCTAATCTGCTGGACATATGTAGAAATTGTAGTCCTGGAAAAGCTCAACACTTTTGCTATTTACATTTAACCTCCATCTAAAACAGTTTTTGAAATAAAAGTAAAAATGTTAAAAAATCGTTAAAATTCAAAGAAAAGGGGGCCATATCTCCTATGTAGGTCGTCAGATTTTCTTCAAAATTGCAAGAAATGTGGATCTTACTATGCTGACCATTTTTGTAATTTACACTTTATTTCTATCTTCTACCATTTTCAATTTATAAGACTAAAAGTAACCAAAAAACGAAAAATTTTACGGAAAAAGGGACAATAACTCCAAGATTGGTTATCGGATATTCTTCAAAATTGCAGGGCAGGTAGATCTCATCATGCTGATCATTTTTTCTCCCACGTCAGATTTTTTATTTCTGTAATGGTTTTCGAGTAATTGGCAAAAAACGGCAATTTACCCCTATGTTCTATTTTTAGTAACAGCGGTCATGTTGTTTAGTCTACGGACATAAAAATCACAAACTTGAAAGAGCATACACTGGTAATGATTCAGGCCAAGTTTGGTTAGTATTGGCCCAGCAGTTTCAGAGGAAAAAAACTTTGAATAAAAGTTAACGGACGGACGACGGACGCCGAGTTATGGCAAAAGCTCACATGGCCTTTGGCCATGTGCGCTAAAAAATGGAAAACGGGAAACACCTACAATGGCTGAAAATTATAATTACATGCCACAATATGCCATTGGACAAAAGACAAACGTAAACAACGATAGGAACTTGCTACAGCCGGACTTGGTACCGGCACTAGCAAAAGCCAGCGGTAGGGTTAAACCGGTTTATGGGTACCCAAACATCCCCTTTATTATAAAAACATACGAATAAAACGCAATACGTGTAACTACTAGCTCCATTACAACAATCTAGAAAGAAGACGAAAAGACAATACGTAATTTTGAAAAAAGGGGTCAAGGGTTCCTCGCCGCTGAACTGCCGACTAGCTCAAGGAGCCTAGTCTGCTGGAAGAATAACAGTTGCACTACGGAGGAAATATCAAACTCAAAACTTCTCGAAGGGTTTGGTCAAGAATCATCATATATTTCAGTGAACATCGGCAGTATCAGTGAGTTAACGGTAAGTATGTGAAATTTTCAGGTCACTAGATCTCAAAGCCAATTTAACGGATGCAACCTAAATATCTAGTCGATATCCCCTTTTACGTAAAAAATGTAAGTTACGTTCTAGCTTTTCTGGACTTTTAATCAATTTCTGGTATTTTCAACAAAATTTCCGTAAAAACAAGCATTAAAAATGCCGTCAGTTATAAGCTGTATACGAGTCGTCGGAGGACATTTTAGCGAAACGGGTGGACATTTTAACGAAAAAATGAGGACGTTTTATCGACAAAAAAGTGTACACTTTAGCGAAGCTTTTATAGGACATTTTAGCGAAATTAGAAAAGTTAGATGGACATTAGTGACAGAAACTGAATTGTCAATCCCTACTCCGTTCTCTATGCTTTGCGTGTTGCTCCCTGCTGACAAAACCGGAGATGGAAGAAGGAATTTTAGCAGGGCTATTTTAATACCTTTATTCAAAATTATGACAATTTTAAAATGATTCACTAATTCAATACATTAAAAAAATTCAAAATGAAGATAAAATAAAATATCAAGGCAAGCACATCATGAGCACAACACATTGAAGCCATTTTTAACTTGGTATTTGTTCGGTACTTGAAAACAAAAGCTGTATCAAAATGGTCTCTTGTTCTTAATTCAGTGTGGTTCTTTTGAACAAGCTCTAATTCGCTAAATTGTCCATCAATATTTTACTGATAACCTAAATTTAATTCGCTAGAACGTCCACCACAATCTAATTCAATTTCGCTAAAATTTCCTTCACCCTTCACGAGTGGAGACATATTTAGATATCAAATGTTGTCGACATAAGTTGTCGAAATGCGCATATGCAGAATCAAAATTCACAGCAACTTCGGTATTTAGTTATATGTTCATATCTATTATAAAACTTCTTAAAAGTATTCAACAACTTGTGAATTTCTGTAACTGTAGAAGTCACTATTTAACTTATGAAACTATAATTCATCTTTTATACAACATGCATAACAGAGCATTGTAAATCATATTTACATTTACATTAACATTTACATAATATTTACAGAATATTGTAAAGCAATATTCCCAAACCAGAGCAGTCATCAAATAATTATTTTAAAAATTATTTTAAATACGCTGACTTCAGTCTTGGGTTTCAGGAAGACTGATATGATCAGAAAACTTTTACCGTAAAAATCTAAATAAATCGGTTTCTAAATAAATTGATATCATCTGACATTTCCATGAGCAAATAAAGGGATATGAAGTATATGTACGTGGGACAAAATCCCTATAAATACATGGTAAGATTATGCAAATGGAACAACGCTTTCATTGTTGTTCTTCATCTTGAAGTCACCATGAGACCTTCAACAAAGAGCAAACACTCCTACCGCATGGTAAGTTCAAGATGGCCTTTAGCACAGATTTGAGCGGAATTAACTTGCTAAATGTTGAACAACGCTACATCCGTGTATCCATTTTGTCATTGATGCCTGGTCGTCAGCTATCATAACATATCGGTTAAATTACTCTTACAAACACTGTCATACGTTGCCCGAAAAAAGGAACAATAGACAATAAAGCATATAAACGACCACGTGACACTTATCGAGTTGATTGTAAGAAAAACTTGGCAAGTAATATCAAAAGATGTGTGCAATATATATACAGATGGTCAGGAAAATAGTTTAATTCTTACAAAACAAGAAAGCTAGCAAAATGTTGAATTTTGATGATGCATTCATATGAAAAATTTTCACATGAACAAGTACATCATAAATGACAAAATAAAAAAGCATACACATCAAGCACGGGGACTCCAATAACCGAAACCAAGGAAGGAAAAGTCAAACATATGCGTCTTATCATCTGTTATACCAGTTATACTAAAAATTGGGTATTGTTATAATTTTTTTTAACTGAAGTCTTTTTGGAGGCCTCGCTAGTTGATGAGATACGTTGCTGATATATACAAAGTATATACATGAAGAGACAGCATGCGATAACAAATTGTTTANCCCCCCCCCCCCCCCCAAAAAAAAAAGAACAAAACAAAACAAAAAACAACAAATAAGCTACAACAAGAACAAAAAAAAAGACAACAAAATTAAACGAACATAACAAAATAAAAATCCAGAAAAAAAACAAAAACAGCATATTGAAAAGGATTAACCATCAAAATGTTGTTAATCATTAACTATGCTGGTTAGTTCTTTGTATCGGAAAAATTATGACAACTTTCTAACTGTTGTAATAAACTCATTTAAGCTTAAAATCAAGAGTATTTTGTTTTGTTTTTTTCTGAAACACATTTATTTCTCTGGTCATTTCTGTCCAGTTTTCCAGGTTCTATAATATCACGCTGTTTCTGTATCATAAAAAAATTGATGATTGATACTTTTCCCATTAAAACAAACATAATATAAACATTTCACGAAAGGATATGGAGTAAATGAGCATGAGACCTTTACACATATATGGTAAGTCCATTTGCAAGAATTTTAACAAGCTGTATGGCCATTTCAGGAATTAATTCCTCATCAGCAGTACTAGAACTCGAACATAGGAAATCCATAATTTCAAAAAATGTTTAAAATGCATTAAACCACACGAAATCCGAATAATCAGTAATATCAAATATAGCTAAAGACAAAACTACGATAGAGGGAGTTAAATCTTAGGTTTTAGAATTTACATAAATTTATATAATAGTAATTGAACAAGGTGTTCGCATGAGACTTTATCTCATGTACAAGTATACCATATCTAAGAAAAATAAAGAGCATACATCTCTAACACGGGGAATTGTTTTACCAACTCCAGACTGTATTAAAAGACAAACATGAAACTAATTAACTGTTAATTTAGCTTCTGTAGAAGGATTTTTTTAAATTTTTGTTCTCTTCGGCGAAATTTCGGAAAAAACGAAAACCGAAAAATGATAAGAAGAGTGAAAAAGTGAAGGAGCTTGTCACAAGGGTGATATAATCATTTCTTTAAATAATATTGCAAGGTTTCAAATAAAACCATTTACGGGTTGGACATGAAGTAGTTTTACTGGAGCTCTCGTTGTGATGAATTGCCTCGAGGACTAAAAGTACAGTATTGATCCAGTGTTATAAATTAACTAAATGGTGACTTAATTATAAGTTTAGCTAAACCGGTAAAACTGACAAAATAAGAAACGCAAAATCAAAAGATCACAAAGAAACTTTCATTAAAAATTGGAAACAAGAAGAACATATTACTTACCAGCAGTCATTTGATCCATGAATAACCCAAAAAACACACAAACAATCAGAAAACCGGCAAAGAATCCTATTGCTATATTCAACAGTAGTTTATCAAATGATGTTCCTATCTTGCTTCCAGAGTGTATATAAGTCGTTGTATAGTGTCCATCTGTTGATATTTTTTGTTCAAATGGTTAATATTTTCCATTCAAATAAGTTCAATGATCTTTTTATTCACAAAAGAGTTATCATATTTACTCTGATATAATTAACAAATCATCTATAGGGTCAGTGTAAATGAATTCTCTTTATGCTTTGGAATAATGGCCTTCCTTTGAACATACTTATAATTCTCTTTTGTGTAAACAATTATTTAGCGAAAACATATTGTAACATGTTTCCCATATAAAGCATACGCAAGCTGAAAATGGCCATTTAGGAGCATATACATATGTATATCCTATCCTATCCTATCAAATATAGCAAAAGTCATGGATTAATGTACACATTTTTGGATACATGAATTGGAAATATTTGGCGGAAAGGGAGTTTGGTTGATTTATAAATTATTTGTTTTGCTTCAAAAGCTATGACATAAGGGAAAAAATTGAAAATTGCTATTAACATTTTTTTTTATTTTATATTCTATGTTGTTTTTCATTGGATCTAATATTTAACTATATCCAACTGAGGGCTATCTTGATTTTCCGATTTGCAAACCATTATTTAAAAATTTTTCTTGAGGTATCAGAGGAGATACGTACGAAGAAAATATAAATATTTGGACGACCTACGAGTGACTAAGGCAAAGCTCTCACGACCCTAAAAACGGAATCTATAGCTAAATAATTTATAGCTAAATTTTAGCTAAATAAATGGTGACTTCAAGATGAAGAACAACAATAAAAGCCTTGTTCCATTGCTTGTTTTTACCATGTATTTGTCTCGTGTGTATTTACTCTATATCCCTTCATTGCTTATTTATTAAAAATATGCTTAGATGAACACTACCTTGTAAAGATAATTAAAACGTTTTAAAATATCAGAATTAATCTTTAGAATTCCAGCTACTATGCTGCTTAACAATTTGAAAAATGAATAATTTACCAAACATATAATTTGCACGGGATAGTTTTGCCTTTCGCTATAGTCAATAAATTCTCCAAAAACATTAAAAGCTAGTAAATTATCGTTTTATTGGTTTTATTAAAAACTCATATTTGCTTGCTTTGAACACAGTTTTTGAAATATAGGCCCTGATCTGTATAAAATGGTTGCAATTACCTCTTCCCAGTCAACTCGTTCCATTTTTTCTTTTAAGTGACTGACGACAAAATGAAAAGAAATGCAGAAAAATGATGAAATAAATCATTATTATCTAGATGGGTTTCCGTATGAATTATAAAATAGTTACATCCGAATGTGACCATCATTTATTGTGTCGGTTTGTTGATATCGAGTTGTAATCAAAGAAGTAGAATACGTTAGTGCGTTCTTGGTAATGTGACACAAATATAAAGAATGCCAACTCTGGTGTAATTAAAGGCGGGAACGATCGCCTCGGATACCAGTAAGAAGGAATACAGGATTTCTAAACCTATTGAAATAAATTAAACCACATAAAACAAACTATTTATGAAATTAAAGTGTATTTATAATTTTTCCTATTTGACATTTATTTAACTAAATTTTAGTACATCGGCAAACGAACATCTAAGCAAGAACGAGGAAAGGGGAAATTTTAATATCATAAATCCAAAATGACGGCAATTCACAGCAACACGAATTGAGACGGTTTGACAAAAACAAAACAAATAAACAAAAATGAACAAGAACGCCACAAAACTAAAGCACTAGCAGTGTGAACCCTATAAAAACTGAGGTATCATCAGGTGCTCGGGAAGGGTAAGCATGATCTGTTCCATGCGTGGCACCCGTTACACTGCCAGTGAAAAGTCCGGTTTTGTCACAGTCGGTGTTAGTCAGTCCGGTAACAAACTCTGGATCTACCCGAAGATATCTATTCTCATTTGTGAAACAGAAACAGTGTAATGGTCTGTCAAATCGTGGTGACGACCGTAAAACTTCTGAAGTGACAGACCGCTTGTCGTAAATTTTTGTTTTCAGACGTCCAGAGTTGTCAGTGTAGAGGTATAGATCCAGGTATGATGCTGATGATGATGTGTCAGTGGTCTCTTTAATTTCGAGTTCATTTGGGTATATAAGATGAAGGTTCTCCTTAAATTGAGGATTGTTCAATGAAAGAACATCATCTATATAACGAAAATTGAAATTACAGGATTTGGCTTGCTTATTGTCTTTTTTTTCTGAACTAGCCCTTGTATGAATCTGGCTTCATACGAATAAAGAAATAAATCTGCTAAAAGTGGCACACAGTTAGTCCCCATAGGTATCCCTATTGTCGACTATAAAACTTGTCCTCCGAATTCTACAAATATATTATCAATCAAGAATTCCAGAATTGCAATGACATCCTCCTCTGTATGCTTTTTGTGTGAATCAGTGTGATGTTTAACAAAATAGTCCCCATCTTTACCTATCACTAAATATGAATATCTTCTTTCACACTTTTAAGTACAGAAAGACTGATTTATTTTTTAGCCATTCACTACACATAGGGGGAGGGTTTGGAAAATAAGTTTAACCCCGCCGCAATTTTTGCGCCTGTCCCAAGTCAGGAATATGTTGGTGACTGGCTTGTCCGTGTCTTCTTATGAAATTTTAGTTTCATGATATTTGGGTTATTGGATGTGGTTTGTTTCCATTGATTTATTCACTTTTTTACCTTTTTGGGCCATTTAGGGCTTGCTATATGGTGTGAGGTTTCTCACTGTGTTGAAGACCGTACGGTGACCCCTAGATGCTTTGTTTTGGGTCGTTTTAACCTGGATATGGGATGTTGTCTCCTTGACATTTACCCCATTTCCTTTCTTTTTCATATGATGTATGAAATCTCGGAGTGCTGACTTAAGCTTGTCGTGTGGAGGAGTAGAAAAATCAAATGTTTTGACACCGTTACAGTGGTTGAGTTCAGTTAAAGATAGATATTCTAATAAGTCTTTTGAGTTTTTGAGAATCCACATCTGATTCACTCCACTTGTTGAGTATACTCTTGAGGCCATCTTTGACTGCAGTAAGTAATGGAGTGAGGAGCTTAGAAAGGGGTTTTGTTGTGCATTTGGCAGACCCAGAAAAGAAGGGCATTTATGTAATTTAGGTACCCAGTACATACAAGATAGGTTGTTGTTCTCTTCACTCAAACTGATACCAAAGGAAGACAATACTGATTTGTGATTGCTTAGCATGTCCTCCCTTGGTATGGTGGAGAGTTTGTATGTGGGGTTGCCAAATGAATTGTCAATGCCCATCTACTTCATTAAGCAGTCAATGTAGTGTCTTTTGAATATAAATGTGATGTTGTTTTGGGCCTTGTCAGCTAGTACGATTACATAATTGTCATGGAGGAAGGACTTTTTTTTCTACGTCGGGATCATCGAATATGCTTATTGAAATGGGGCTCATGGTTGTCTTTCGGCGCCTCATTCCATCTACAATCAATGACTTTGATTGACGAAAAAAATCTCAAACCGAAGCGCTACAAATCGATTAAATATAAATCACCCTTAGCTCAACAGTATTCATTAATTAGTGATTCCCTCTCAATGTGTTGATGTATTGATTTTTTTATGTATAAAGATAGATCTGTTTCCGATGTGAACACGATTCAAAAGTCCCGCATTAATTTTTGTCAGGACTTTTCCATATCAAACTCTAGCTACGAAATCTGTTCTGGGCTCACTATCATTATCTGACTTTAAAAACCAAGCACTAAATACAAATGAGTTCAGTTGTATTATATACGCATTTCTATTGTATTTTAAATGTGACTTTTTTTCATAATGATTTTCATCATTCAAAATTATTTACAAAGTCTTTTTTTAACCGATTTTAAATTATCTTTATATTACCATGCAAAATAAGTTAAAATATAGAAAAAAGTTTATATTGTGATTTTTTTTCCGTGTGACATTTTTTCTGGTGACGTTTTTTTCTGTGAAATTTGTGACTTTCTTTCCTGTGTCTTTCTCCCGTTAACCATCCTTTTAGTTATATAATAAATATCTTCAACAAATCTGAACGAAAATTTTCAATATGATGCCGAATATAACAATATGTTAATTTTGAAATATCGGCAGTCATTTTTTTTTTTTGAAATATAAAAGAGAGTGTTCGACCATGCATGGAAGAATGTAAATGCAAATGGAAATTCAATTACCCTTCTTTAATTTACCTCGAATG
Organism: Modiolus philippinarum; assembly: GCA_002080025.1. NCBI lineage: Eukaryota > Metazoa > Mollusca > Bivalvia > Mytilida > Modiolidae > Modiolus > Modiolus philippinarum. The sequence goes on along the minus strand of MJUU01013417.1, from coordinate 76,026 downwards.
AAAAATATACACCATGAGAAACCTTCACTAGTGGGCAATCAAGTCTCTCTTGGGCATACCATTGACGGTGAAAAAACAACCATGCGTAATCCTGATTGATTGAACTTTAACAAATAAGGTAGAAACCCGAGACAAGTTACTGCACTTGTTATTCAATAAAAATATACATAATGTAAGATTTAAACTTGCTTAGTTTGAACTTCAGAACGTTTCAAGAACTGTGGCCAAAAAAGTCACTTCCTATTTCGCTTCTTTTTGTTAAGAGACCTCTCATCATCAATAAAAAGATTAAACTGTTAAAAATTTAAAGAAACAAATAGGATTCTGGTTTGAGCGGAAAAAACAACTTAAAAATTTTTACAAAAATAGATTACTATCAGGTAGAACCATTCTGGAATTATATGAAGGCGAAAAAATAAGACAACATCGATGTAGCACCGGCAGAGCTAACTTAAACAGCGAGGAAAAGGCAAAAATACTAAACAACAAGTTTAAGTCGATCTTCACAAAACCGAATTAGACCACAAATAAAAACATTCTACCATTACGGGCAAAGACACCTATACAACAATTAAACATTACCACCGATGGAGTGGGAAACTGCTAAAAAACATTATTACATAAAAAGCAGTGGGACCTGACCAATTATCAAGCTCCATCATAAAAACTTATGCAACTACTGAAGTAGCACCATGCTTGAAAAACATCTTTCAAGTCTGTTGATAGTGGCAACCTTCAAGTCGAATGGCTAAGTGCTAATATCGATCCAGTCTACAAAAAGGTGATGTGTCCATGCAGCGGACAACTTCCGCCCTATATCACTCACCTGTGTCTCATGCAAACTACTAGGGTATTGAATACTGGAATATGGTGCTATCATCTGGGAATCCATTAATAAACAAAGATATTGATAACTTATAAAGTATACAAAAAAGGCCAAACATTTCTTCTCTATCAGTTTTTAAACATTTTTGACTTTATGGTCTTCCAAACGTTTAGATTTTATCTGCACTGAAGAGACATAAGTTGTCGAAATGCGCATTTGCAGAATCAAAATTCACAGTAACTTCGGTATTTGGTTATTTGTTACCACTTTGTCGATGCCTCTGCTGGTGGACTGTTAGTCCCCGAGGGTATTCACCAGCCAAGTAGTCAGTACTTCGGTGCTGACCCGAAAGCCGATTCTATTTGGAACCTTACAATATCTAATTTTATGTAAATTTTGTTGAAACTAAGAAGTATCTCCCTCAGGCAAAGCTCTGTCCTTAGCTGATTTTGGCTTTCTTTTTAGATCATATTTAGTAATTTGTTCTCTATCAGTTTCTAAACATTTTTGACTTGATGGTCTTCCAAACGTTTAGATTTTATCTGGACTGAAGAGACATAAGTTGTCGAAATGCGCATTTGCAGAATCAAAATTCACAGTAACTTCGGTATTTAGTTATTCATCAAGTATGACTATAAATCTCGTGAAGCAGGCTGTGTCTCAAGTATGCTGAAAGAACTGGATCTACTATCTCTCCAACACAGACGGAAAGACCAACGACTTATTATGCTTAATAAAGTGGTTGAGGGGCTGGTACAGGCAATCGCACCAATGATCACCTCAAAGAGGCAGGAAATAAAAGACAAAGGAAGGCAAAAACGTACTTAGACCAGGTAAACATATTAGAGAAACAAGACATATTTTGCCCACATCTCATGATTTTATTATGCCAAGTTTTATAATATTACAATTGGCTCTATGAGTGCCCTGTGGTTGTTTAAATATTGGGATCGTCTTCTATCGTCTTTTTGTCGGGCAAAGGATGACAGCGATTGTAAGAACACTTTGCCAGTTAAGTTTATGTTTGTTGACGATCCCGCATTCATGGATCATTAGGTAAAAAA
>MJUU01013417.1:62724-74039 GCA_002080025.1 Modiolus philippinarum | reverse complement strand
GTAGAGACTTTGTCTCATTTGCATTTACTTCATATCCCTTCATTGTTAATAATAAATACACTACGGTTCCACCTGATAAAAGCCAAATATGATGTCACGAAAGATTAATTTCTTCCAAGAACAATAGTTGAGTGGAACCATCTTGAGGACAGCATCGTACCTGCAAAGGCAGTTGAGGGCTTCAGTACGCCCTCCATCGGTTGGCCGATGTTCGGTCGCTGTTGTTTTTGCCCCTTCGGAAATTCTGTGGCCGTCGCCGCGACATCGTGGATGGTTGTGGAGTGTCGGTGTCGTAGATGAAGGCGGACATTTGCAGCAGTATTCGCGTCCTCCCGGATTTGGCATTGCCGGTTCTGACTTTGCCCTGGAATAGCCCGCTGACGGTGTTGCGGGTGCTGTGTGCAGAACGGGACGTGCTTGCCCTTCCGGGGCGCCTGGTGTCGCTCTGTACTTTTTGGGAGGTTGTGCTATTGTTGCTTTTGTCTTTTGTGTTGTCTATGTAGTGTTTGTGTGTTTTGTTGGCATGTAGTGTCTTTGGTCTTCCGTCTTCTGTTGTTCTTGCTTTTGGCTTGTCTATGGACTTTGATTTGTGTAATCTTGTGCTTTGTTCCTTCGGTATTCTACTATCGTTATTTTGGAATAACCGTAACTCTCCTTCCAGTGCATTTATATCCTTGAACGGATTCTGCGCTGTAATAGATACAGATATAGATACAAACAGCCATAGTGACGCCCAAATTAAGAGAATTCATTATAAATAGTAAATGTTCTAGGAGGTCACCATGGTCACGGTAGTCTCGACTGAAGGGAGGAGACCTTTCCTGTTAATGTGTTTTCGGCATTTCCATCTGATTATTTAAAGTTTTTTGTTGAAATAAATCAATTGTTACCTGATGTTTGTACCATTTGGTGTATTCTGTTATGTTGAATTTTAACTTTTTGTGAACTGTTAAAGGGAAATAGAAACACTGTTTATTGTTAATGAAGGGGGTAAGACTTTTTTCTGTTAATGTGCTTTTTTGTATTTCTTGCTGGTTTTTAACTGCTAGACTGTTGATGATACCCATCTTGCACCCCCTCGCTGAAAATTTAAAAACTATTTCAGAATTTGAAAACAATTTGGAAAACCTTGGCTACCACCGACAAAAAAATTCAATCGACTTTTAATTTCCACTTTAAAAATGATCAAATTAAATGATTAACGATTTTCACCAAGAGTTTTACGCCGAAAATGCATGGTAGTTGTCCAATCTCTTAAGTGACAGTCATGATTCTAATAAAAAATATTCATTCTAATTTCCAGTAGAGAGATTATTTGAATTAATGAATCAAACATATTTTATTGCTCAAAAGAATAAGCAAAGGGACCAGGCACAAGTTATAACAACATTATTATAAGCCTTTTCTCTACAATGTACAACATAACACTTTATCAAAGCAGCAATGTAAAAGAAAACAACAATTCAAACAATTCAAAAAATGAGGAAAAAAAAAACAAAATAAACACATTCAAATGCATTTGACTATATGAGAATTGTACAAAAAAGTAATTGTATTTATACAAAGACACTAATTATACGTTTGTTATGTTACTACAATAAGAAATGAAAGAAATGGAATAAAAAGATAAAAAGAAGAAGGGAAGAAGCAATCTGCTACAGTCAATCAAATCTGTGACTATTTTGGATAAAGTAATAGACCGCTGTAAAATTATCCTAATTTTATACTAAAACTAAAGTGAGATCGAAATTTGCATAAAAAATTATATCTACGTCTACATTTCCATAAATTCTAAGTATTATAGATAAATTTTGTCTTAAATTGTTATAAAGTGGGCATTCGAGAAAATAATGGTATTCGGATTTCGTTTGATTTCTGCATTTTAAACATTTTTTTTTGAATTATAGATTTCCTATGTTTGGTATCTAGTGCTGCTGATGAGGAATTTATTTCCGAAATGGCCATACAGCTCATTAAAATTATTGCAGCTGGAATTAACATATGTGCTATGGTCACATGTTCATTTACTCCATATCCTTTCGTAAAATATGCTTTTTCGCAAATGGCACCACAATTACGTGCTAGGTTATCCTTAATATTAAAACGATATAAATCATAGTTTAAACTCCTATAGCTATACCTAAGTTTGGTATGTAGAATATTTAATTTTTGACGACCCATATTGAACCACAAGGGAACTCCAGATTTAATACTCAAAGATTTTTCGAAACTGTCTTAGTTGCTGTATTTCGTTTAACAAAATCCAAAGAATTCCAAATGCAAAGAGTAGAAAGGAAAAAACTTGTGTGTACAATAGCCAACCTACAATTATGAGTGATAAAATCTTCTCTGTTTCGTAATGAATCATTACAGTTAGTGTGGTCCCCAACTTTAGGGGGGGTAGAATTTCCTTTAGAGGAGCAATATTATTATTTATACTGTACATCAAACACAAACATTTCCTACGCTTCCTATGAATTAATTTTTCCCATTAGGATTGGGTCTTCTTTCTTAAAGCGGGATTCTAGTGTAGAGCGCAGTGACATCCATAGTGAATAGTTTGATATCAGCATTTCAGAAAAAAATCAAAAATATTGAGAGCATATGTAGTGTTCATAATGTATGTGGGTAGATTCTCCACAATTAGGATAAAAACATCATGGAGAAAACTAGAAATGTATTCCGTAGGAGAGCTACAAGCAGAAGCTATAGGTCTACCAGGATTTCCCAAGTTATGTATTTTTGGGAGCATATAGAAATGTGACGTTCTTGGCTAAGAAACAACCAATTTATACGCTTCATCTGGTAAATCCTGGTTCTCAATGGATGTCTTTATGATTTTTTTTTAAACAATTTTCTTATTTTCTTTCGTGTTGTTAGATTTTAGTTTATTTGTAAAAATGAGAATCGGAAAGTGGAAAGTCCCCTTCAGCAACATAACACTGATAGTCTCCTTTGTCCTTTTCATAACTAAATCAGTTACGTTGAGGTGCCGAAGAGCGGTCTGTTCATCTGGGGTCAGGTTATAACTTTCAGGGGTTTGATTTTAGATTAATTTGACTGATACACGACCTAAAGTAACCCTGCAACACCGGAAACCAAGATGCTTTATGCATGAAATCCGTTTTAGTACGATTAAATTTAGAAAATGAGACTGAGTTTTCAACTGGTTGTTCCGAAACCTTGCCAAAAAAGAAAGCTTTGAGCAGAAGACGCCGATAGGAATGTTGAATATCCGTTTCATTTTGAAATAAATCTGGAAAACGGGTGGTCGGAACAAAATTGAGACCTTTTGACGTTTTACAGAGTCATGTAGATTACTGAGCCGGTACACGGTGAATTTCTTCTACATCATCCTCCTTTAAGTGACAAATATTGTAACTGGAAGAATCAGTATGTTTATCGGAATTCAGCTGTTGTATTTTGTGCTGTTTCCCAAATGTATTCCAATTGTAGAGAATCTACCCACATACATTGAGGACACTTCACAGGCACTCAATAGTTTTGATTTATTTCAATCAGAAAATGCTGATATCAAACTATTAACTATGGATGTCACTGCGCTCTACACTAGCATCCCCAATAATGATGCTATGGTAGCTTAAAGACACTTTTAAGACAGAAAACCAATTCTTTATGTAAACAAGAGGCTCTCAAGAGCCTGTATCGCTCACCTGGACCATAGCTGACATAGATAAAAGGCATTCCCAATAGGAATTACAAAACATAAAATTTAGCAGAATACTTTTTTTTCTAAAATTACAGTATTCTTGTTTGGTTTCCATGGCAACTGAAAAATCCACCATCCATTACAACCCATAACAGAACACCATTCAAAAAGAATTGGGCAGGGGTTACCCTTATATCAAGGTAATACATAATGCTGAAATTGAAACATTCAGACCACAATTCAGAAAAAAATTCAAAAACATTTGGGCAGAGGTTCCCCTTAAAATCAATAGGGCCAATGTAAAAACTATGTTCCAGATGGTGGCCATCTTGGATGAGGTACGGACCTGCCAGATAAGAACCATTGTGGCCTAGTTTGGTTCTAATTGGACCAGTAGTTTCTGAGAAGAAGATCTTTGAATGTATATTATATAGGGTTCAATGTTAAAACTATGTTCCCGCTGGCGGCCATCTTGGATGAGGTACAGACCTGCAAGATACCTTTTTTTGGAAAGGACCATCTACGGGCCATTGTGACTAAGTTTGGTTATAATTGGACTTGTAGTTTCTGAGAAGAAGATCTTTGAATGTCTTTCCTATAGGGACTGATAATGGATGTGATATGAAAAATGCCATGAATATCAAATACTGATTTTTGCATGTAAAAATTTTATTTGTAACGAAATTGACACATGTTTCGTCTGGTACATCTGGAACATAATACAAAATATATAAGATTAATAGTTTCTTATACGAAACCTTATTAAAGAAAGGAGATATCTTCCACGAGTTCGAGTAAAACGAGGGAAAGGACGAAAAATTTCTCACACAATAGAAAGATATCCCGATCTTTGATTTTTGTAGAATAAAAAAAGCCTTTTCTTCCGTAAAATACGTTAAACCGAAGGAAAACAAAACTCGCCATTCTTTCTGGTGTTTCCTTTTGTGACGTCAAATCATTCAAGGAGATTTTTATGGTAACAACTGTGACGTCGAAAAAATCGCAACGTTGGATTGGACGTTTACCCGTGCAAGACAGCTTCTACGCGACCTTGTCTTCTATATGGGCTGTCTTACACAGAAAAAACAGCTATTCACGGAAGAAGTGCCTATTATCATCAATTTTGATTTTTGTGCATAATTTTGTAAAATATATATTGTTGAACCTAGTTTGTCAGCGAATTTCACTTAGATTGTATAGAGTTTGTCCGCACAACTCCTCTTACAATTTTAATGGTGAATTTTGTTTTTATTATTATTATTATTATTTTGCAGATCATTTATACACATTTGAACATGTGCCTTTTGGTATTGATTTTGATCATTGAACTTCGATATTTTTGAAATTTTGTCAAAGATGGTTTTCAGTTTATAGAAGTAACTCATATTTTATGGTTAGAAGTTTTTATTTTGCAGATGATTTGTCCCCGAGGGTATTCACCAACCCAGTAGTCAGTACTTCGGTGCTGAAACAAAAGCCGATTCTATTTGGAAACTTGCAATATATAAAGGACAAGGTGCGATAAGGGGCTGATTTGGCCCAAGATTCGAGTGAATTTCTGGGTTGCACCTCAAGATTATCTTTCATGTTCGTTTCAAAGTTGAAATATCATTTACAGAAAAAATACAAAAGTTAGAACCAATGACGTCACAAAAGGTACAGTTCTGACGTCATGAAAAGGCTACTTTTGAGCTTTTTCACGGAAATATACAGAATTTGGCAGATTTTCGAACAGTTTTCCTAACCGGAAATATCGAGCACATTCAAGAACATTAGATAATTTACCAACTTATTGGAACACATGAATTGAACCTCTCATATAAATATTTTTGTGGTTCTTGCATGTGCTCTATATTTCCTATCCGGAAAAAGTAGTCATAATTTGTCAAATTTGTCATTTTTCGACAAAATCGTCAATTTGCCCCTTCTTCTACACTCAAAAACTCAGTAATGACACATCAATATTTGAAAAATGTTACTGTTTACTGAAAAGCTATACCCATAGAGCATTTCAATGAGAACTTTCGTTTAATTCAACCAAATTTATTTTTCAGGCCAAATAGGGCCCTTACCGCCCCTAATCCTTTTTGTTGAAAACTAAGGAGTATCTCCCTCATGCAAAGCTCCGTCCTTAGCTGATTTTGGCTTTACATGTATATCATATTGGTAATTTGTTCTCTATCATTTTTAACTTCTTGGGTTTATGGTCTTCCAAACGTTTAGATTTTATCTGCACTGAAGAGACATAAGTTGTCGGAATGCACATATGCAGAAAATAAATTTACAGTAACTTCGGTATTTAGTTATTTGTATCTTTATTAGATATAATCTTTTGAATTCAGCAACATGGAAAATTGATTTTGAGTATCCATTTCAACTGGTAGAGTCTTTCTGAAAGAGACGCCATGATATAGCAAAAGAAATAGTTGATATTGAATGACTATAGTAGCAGATTGGAATACTCTTAGATTTATCGTGTCCATCACTTGTACATCTTTTCTTTGTAATACTTACTTTTAGAATTTGACGTCATTACATGTAATAAAATACTAAGCAAAAAAAAAAAAAATAAAACAGTCTTTGATGTTCTGATAAGCCATTTAAGGATGGTTTTTACTCAATTTAAAAACGAAGAGTTTCAAATAACACTGAAGTTTTTCTAGAAAAAAGAAAAAAAGGTAATGTTAGAAGAAAAAACGGCGATGCTCTAACTTTTGAGATACAAGTGATTAAAAAATTTGAATTATACAACGTATGCAACGTTGTTTTCCATAAATCAATGTGAGAAAATTAATAGAATTTATTGTGCAAAGTAGATCATGACAAATAAATAACATATTAAAGGCAAATTATTTTCATGAATTTATTGAAAAGATTTTCAAAGATGTCTGTCTATTTTGACCTCCTGGTAAACCAATCTTCCCAAATCAGATCTATGAAAGAAAAAAATATAGTATATATAAAGTTATAGCATTTACACCTTAGGTTTACAATGTACTTTCATTACATTACAGTGTTTCAAAAAAAAAATATAGTGAATAGTAAAAAAAAGGATAACAGCACACTGTGTAAAGGGCGTCCTCAATTTTATATTGATTTTTTGCAGCTCAATACGACAAGCTTTTATGGCCAGCTTGTCGTAATTGTGTGGCAAGACATAACTTTTATTTAAATTTATGTAAATTCTATGTGAAGGTTTAACTCCCTCCATCCTAGTTTCGTTCTTAGTTGTATTTGATTTTAGTGATTATTCGGATCTCGTTTGGTTTTATGCATTTTAAAAATAAAATTGTTGAAATTGTGGATTTCATATGTTTGGGTTCTAGTGCTGCTGATGAGGAATTGAATTCCGAAATGGCTATGCAGTGCATTAGAATTATTGCAGTTGGAGTTTACATGTTCATTTACTCCATATCCTATCGTAAAATACAGTACATCGAAACAGTAAGGCACATTTCATAGAGGACACTGTTAACACAGTGTGAACAGTAAGCACCTACAATGACTGAAAATAACATTCACATGTCACAAATTACAAAAGAATTGCACAGGAAAATACACAAACTAATGAAAGTAAAATGGTAAGGGAAACATTGGTAGGAACTAAGAATAGCCGGACTTGGTGCCAGCACTATCAAAAGCCAGCGTTAGTGTTAGTCCAGTTTATGAGTACCAAAACGTCTTTCAGAATATGAATTGAACCCTTAAGTTGTATTTGGACGACTAAAAATACATAATTATGTTATAGCTTTAAAGAAATTATTTAACCAGAGATTTTTGTGTTGTTGTTGTTGTTGTTGAAATACCTAAATACACAAAAATACTTCTGTCATATTTTTACTTTTGTGTTTAAATGCTCAAAAACAACAAATAAGAAAATTACATCGAAATAACATCAACATCTGTTTCATGGTGCAATTTTTAATGAAATCGTATAACCATAATATAACGATTTCGTTTAATGAAATCGTGAAATCGTTTATTTGTTTTGTCTTTGTCATACTGTCTCGATTCGTGTTGCTGTGAATTGCCGTGATGTTGGATTTATGATTTTAGAATTCCCCCTTCCCTTTTTTTGCTTCGGTATTCGTTTGCCGATGTATAACAAACGACTGCACAATTGAAAAGTGTGGTTTCATATGAAATATATAATGAGAAAAATGTTTGTCCCATTACCATAATTTCGTCACGTTATCTACAACTTCAAAATTTGAAAATTAAAGCCCCTCATTTGAAATCAATTCGAAGTTGTAGTAGGTTGATTAATTCATCCTGAGTAAATCGACTGACCTAACGGATCGACTCTTTTACTCACTTGGTAACGCAAATGGCTTTACTGCTAGAAGTCTCGCATTCGATCAGGATGGTGACTTTTATAGAAGAATTTAGAGAATTTTATATGGCGAATCATGCTCTTAGACTACAGTTTATGGATGAAGGCTCAAAAACGTTTCATATCAAGCAATATACATTCATACATGTTTCATAGTGACTTGAAGATGAAGAACAGCAGTACAAGCGTTGTATCATTGTTTTTGTAGAGACATTGTCTCATGTACCTTTACTCTATACCCCTTCATTGCTTATGCATATTCATATTTTTGCAATAATATGTTAAAGCGATATGAGCTGTATTTGATCCATTTTTCAGAAGAATTTATAATTTTGAAGTAAATTTATGTAGAAATTAAGCAGTACCTCGTGTAACCATAAACGAAAGATTGAAAATCAAAGAAAATGTAAAATGAATTAATTATTCGCTTTACAGCAATTAATTTATTCTCGGTATGAATCGTATGCTTGCGACCTCATGTCATATATTACCGATACATGCGTAACAGAAATGTTTATACTGATAACATTTCATTGTTTGATAAAATCACGTGCGATGTACAAATGAAAGTTGAGGAGTAAATGTGTAATTATTGTTTACATTGCCAAAATAAAAAAAAAATCAACCTATCCTGTACTCTTAAAAGGGTGTCCTAATTTTATTTTTATACACGGGAGGGCTTTAATTAAATTAAGAGATAACATAATGGTATTCTAGGATCTGAAGGGGTAAATCGTAGATTTAACTGTCGTTTTAAACCGATTTTAAAATCACAGGAAGTCTGGTGTACGACTGTGCAATTACGTTGCTAATGGTTCCGACGGTAAATCGTTGATTTTACCCCCTGAAAATTTTGAAGCCATCCAAGCAAAATAAGCGTTATAAATCAAGAATGTGTATAGAATGTGAATTCGTTTTTTATTTGTTATATTTATCGCCACTTTAAAAGTTTAATGAATTTTCCAGCTACAATCTAATTATAAAGTCGTAAAAATTATGCTATATTCAAACAGAAAAGGTTTTTCCGAATTACTTAACATTTTTATACTGATTTTTAAGGTTTTATTTCTATGTATAAAAGTGTTTGGCATAAGTATCTATTAATTTTTTTGCACTGCCTATTAACGAGAGTGAAAGAATTAATATGTTAATTCTAACATTTTGCATGTTCTTACCATTGCTTGGATTGACCTCACGCTTGTTTCTCTCCAAATTTAGATCAACCTTTTCAACATCTTCCTTGTAAGTCTCTAAAATAAAGAAGTTTATATTTATCTCCTTAAGCTTACTAAATGGATAGTTATATCATAATATGTATTATAAAGGTTATTGTATTTTCTTAGGTACCAGTCGTCAATATCAATTTATGAAACTATAATTCATCTGATATACAGAAACAAAATTCACAGTAACTTTTGTGTAAAACATGCATAACAAAATCTTCTAAAGCAACCACAACATTCATTAAATGGATATTTTAAACATGCTGAATTCAGACAGAAAGATAACATTTTATCATAAAAATAACTATAACTCGTTCTCTAAAGGATGTGATCTGAAATTTAGATAACCGTAACCAAGGCAAGAAATGTCAAGCATAAAAACGCGTTTATTATTCATTTCACCACTTATACTAAAACTGGGTATTGTTTGAGAATATATTTTTCAAACTGAATCAAATAGTTTAAACAAACATAACAAACTTTAACTTGAAACAACAGTTCTTACTTAACCGTGAATTTAGCTTATGGAAATTTTTGAAAACTTAGCTCTCTTCAGTGTACATACTTAAGCAAAATTTTGGACGAATGAAAACCGAAATCTGATGGAAGGAGATATGAAATAAGTGAAAGGAAAAAAATTACCTAAAGGTAGATAAACAAAATGATATTACAAATTTTCAAATAAAATCGTTTTCGGGTTAGACATGAAGTACATTTACCGGAACTCTATTTTTGGTGAATTTCTGTCTCGGGGATTAACAGTCCACCAGTAAATTTATTGATCCAGTGTAATAAATTAACTAAATAGTAACTTTATTATAATTTTGGCCAAACTGATAAACTGACAAAATGAGAGAGGCAAAATCAAAGATAACCAAAAAAATATTATTAAAAATTGGAAACAGGAAGAACATATTGCTTACCAGCAGTCATTTGATCTGCGAATAACGCAAAAAACACACAAACAATCAGAAAACCCGTCAAGAGTTTCATTGCTATATTCAACAGTGCTTTATTAAATGATGCTCCTATATCTTGCTTCCAGGGTGTATATAAATCGTCGTATAGTGTCCATCTGTTGCTGCTTAGTTGTTAAAAAGGTAAATGTTTTCTTTATGATCGTTTTATTCACAAAAGAGCAATCATGTTTCACGCTGATATAATTAACGAATCATCTATAGGGTCAGTGTATGAATTTTCTTGATGTTTTGGAAAAATGACCTTCCTTTGAACATACTTATCATTTTTTTCTTTTTTTTTTGTGTATGAAATTATTTTGCGAAAACATATTGTAACATATGTTTCATCTATAACCTACAATAGAGGGACGTTTCAGGAGAATGCGTGTAAGTTAAATAATAATTAGAACTCAAATCATTTGTTAAGATTAAGAGGAAATATGGTATATCCTATTAAATTTAACAAAGGTCATGAATTCATGTCCCATTTTTTAGATAAATAAAATGAAAACGTGTGGCGGAACGGGGAGTTTTCTTTACGTTTCGTTGCTTTGAAAATGATTTATTTTGCTTAAAAAGCCATGACGGAATAGTTAAAAAATATTTAGCAGAATATATGAATAGAAGACCGAAATCCATTTAAATCTAAAATGGACCTCTTTAAATTCGTTAAACCCAATGTTATCGCATGAATTTGAAAAAAATATGTATAAGAAAATATTGCGATCAAGCACAAATGTTTGCAAAGAAAAAGAAATACAAGTTGCAACAAAATGTTTTGTTTTGGGGTTTTTTGGGTTTTTTTTTTTCGATATACATATAATTTCCAAACACATTTAAATCAAGAAGTAAAATATTATCATATAAGTAATATATAAAAGGCTAAAATACAGCAGTCAGTGACATGGTTAACCATCGCATTTGGGCCAAGTCAAAGGAAAAAGGAAAACAAAGACAACATCTGAATCGGTATTAAAATACGCAGTATTTCGTCATGTAATGTCTTTGTCGAGGGAAAATAAAAATAAAAAAATAAGTGTGTACATGCTTGATGAAATGTAGAAACTAAAATCCAGGTGAGTTGGTGTGCAGCAAGCCGGGAAATTGAATTATACTTAAGCAATAACAGT
>MJUU01013417.1:37545-53536 GCA_002080025.1 Modiolus philippinarum | reverse complement strand
GTCACCAGTTATAACGTGTCCAGCCGGACTATAATTGAATGGGGAAGAGGAGCAAGCACAATCAGGTGGTTTGGCTTTAAAGTCATCAATTTGGAAGTCACGCAATACCAGTTTGTAATTGAAAATGAAAGAAGAACTGACAGGAAGAAAATGAAACTCAAAAGAACAGATCAACCTAAGTATCATGGAAATATTAAGTTGTGTACACAGGACGCAAAATACCCCTAGTAGGTAGCCGTCTCCCAATACCACAAAACCGAACCGAAACTTCCTTATGTACATTGTTTGTATTAGTTTGAACTTCAAAACGTTTGCTAGGTTGTTTGGCAAACACAAAAGTTGTGGCCAGAAAGTCCATTACTGTCACTTCCTCTTTCGCTCCTTTTTGATAAGAGACTCTTAATCTTGAATAAACAGATTAAACTATGAAAAATTCAAAGAAACAGGATTCTGGTTTGAGCGGAAAAGACAACTAAGAAAATTATACAAAAATAGATTACTCTTAGATATACATTGCACGATCAAGACTAAAAGGAAGATATAAATTGAAACAGATATATATTTCCTGTCTTCTTGAAATGATTTTTTAGTAACTTTTCTCCACTTATAGAAATTCACGGCAAGTTCTATAATATGAGTCACAACATGTGATATTTAAACAGAAGATTAAAATTTGCAATGAAATGTTCGTGACGCACTGATATAGCATCTGAGAGGTAAGATTTCAAGCCTTAAATACAAACTAAAAACATGAAAAGCTGTTAAAAGATGAGGGAATGGCAAAGTTATGCAACAAAATTATGTTTTTAATAGTACAATACTCAATCAGCCGTTTTGTCTTCGTAAGCATTGGAAACAATTGTAGAAGTTTCATTTTTGATCCATGATTTTAATTCTTTTCTACTGGTGGTTGTTAAGTTTTACATGTAGGCCTGACACAGTGTTCGTTTTTAAAGAAAAAAAAACTGTTAATAATTTGAGTGTCAAAAATATATATTCTCATAGTAATATAAAAGTTTCTTTGATGGAAAGAAGAAAAAAAGACAAAAAACAAAAACAACAACCAACAACAAAAATAGAGGGACAGTTTTTGACACTTTTTCAGTTATTTTCTGGACAAAAGGTAAGTTTGCACAATATCTAAACTTAATTATCTAATAATGCAAAATACCATGGAACCCAACACTAAATAGGCTACACAGTGGTTACAGATATACAGATCAACAGACTGTAGTTTCTCCGAACATTTCTACATTATTTCAAACTTTCTAAAATGTTACCCTTCTTACATGTATATTAATCGTTTGACTTGTCCACACAAAATTTTGCCAAGACTTTGTCATTCAAAAATACATGCTTATCAGCTTTGCTCAAATATTTTACTTTTTTTATATGTGTAACCATAGGTACGTGAGTAAAGGATCCCTTTGGTACCCCATTTTGTCCCTCCCCCTTTCCGTGGACAGATGGCTACGGTGAGGGTCGAGATATTCGAATATTTTCCCGGACTTTTTCTTTTCGAATGTCTCGACCCTCACCGTAGCCCGTATAACACTCGGAATAACTCCCGCCAAAATCGATCATTACTTCCCTTTAATGGGTGTCGCTACGATATCGACTTCCGTTCCTTCAACTCAAAAGTATGTCAAAGATGTAGGTTATTGAAAAATTGTTGAAATTAACGTTGGATATATCGCCGACATTGACTCGAAATGGATATTTTCAAAAAGAATATTGTCCGCGGGAAGCAATGATTTACAGTTGGGTGAGTAGAATATGAATTTTCAGCAAGAATTTAATCGAAGTTCCTATGCTGTACCCCAATGTAAACAAACCGGAGTGACTTACCTTTCGCTCCGCTCGCTTCGCTCGCTGAGCTCTNTGGAACCCAACACTAAATAGGCTACACAATGGTTACAGATATACAGATCAACAGACTGTAGTTTCTCCGAACATTTCTACATTATTTCAAACTTTCTAAAATGTTACCCTTCTTACATGTATATTAATCGTTTGACTTGTCCACACACAATTAACAATGCTATTTTGCCAAGACTTTGTCATTCAAAAATACATGCTTATCAGCTTTGCTCAAATATTTTACTTTTTTATATTTGTAACCATTGGGAAATGCGCGAATGGAATCAGACCTTTCATTCGATTCGACTAAACTATAAAAACTTAATCAATTTACTATTGTATTATTGAAATGAATTATTCAGAGCCACGATTGACTACTGATTTGCATTGGTTTGCCACATATAGTAGTAAATACTTGTGAGTTTTCCTTGTCCAAAACAACGGCAGTAGAATACCGAAGGAACAAAGGAGTGAAATTTACAAAAATCGAAGTCCAAAGACACGGCCAAAAATTAAGACATAACTAAGAACATGTTTTAATTTTGTGAAGCAGTTTATGACAAAACATGTGTCCTAAGACAGACTTAATATCTATCGTAAGACAGCTGCGTGAAACAAGCCCCTGAACTCTTGATATCTTATAAAATATTCATTATTTTATTGAATATATATTTGAAAAAGTTCGTCAGATAGATTGAAATTTTCTTATTTTCAGCCTTATCAAAATTTAGAAGGAAGGGTAACAAAGTTTGTCACTTTTGTCCATAAGATAAGAACATTAAAAGTTTAAATGTAGGGACAGGGAAAAAATATTTTATATATGGATTATGGGACATTTGTTTTAATACTGACTTTATCACAGCCAGTATCAGGTGAACCCGTCAGGGCGAGCTTGATGCGTTACGCCATGATAGATCGTATCAGAAACAAAATCTCACAAAATGAAAAATAGAAATAGAATAGAAATTGAAATAAGCTGACCTTTCTATTTGATCAAAGTTAATCTATGCAATAATTTATAGTATTCTTCATTCAACGCATTGCGCGTATGAACACGACAAATAGTACAAAACATGACGTCAGCATAGCAACTAGACGCCTTCACTCTAGTAAGTAAGTAAAAGCTTTATTTAGAGAGGGTGACTCAATTAGAATCTGTCTAATTTTCATTGAGGCCCTCTTATAAATATAAAACAACATTGCAAATATAAAATACAATAACACAATAATAGGCTACATATTAATTTCACATATATATTATAACAATATTAATTCAAGAAACCTCATTTGACTACTGAAGAGTCTCTAGTCTCCAAAACATTAGAAAAACAAGACGATTTTAATGATTCCAGATTTTTACAGTTTTTAATGCTAAATGGTAAATTATTCCATAACTTGAATGCTGGGTAATTTAAAGATCTTTTATAAAAATTGGTATTTAATCTAGGGAAAAACAAGTCATTTGTAGATATTAATAAATATTCAGGAACAAGTTTATTTACACTGACCCAATAATTTAGTGATATTGTCCAGATCGGTGATACTGAGAATATCAGTCTGTGTAGGTCAAAGGACATTCATACAAATTACCGATAAATACAATTATAATGTAGGAATAGAAACCATGATGACTAGCCATATAAAAATCTCCGAAAAAACATAATGAGCGACGTCACAAAATCTTTAACGCTGAAATGGACGACTTCGTAATATGTTTTGTGCACAAAAACGTCAGTAAAACGTATGGAATAGCTGTTGTTGTCTTGTACACCATAGGTACGCCTCGATCATTAAATGCCATATTAGAATCGAAATAATTCATGTTTGCCGATGATTTGTAGTCGATTTACATATCGTGTCCATTATTTTCGTTTTTCTTTTAAATTGACGTTATGTAGTACTATGAATATTGTTGCTGAGTGTTGCTGATTTAAAGCTTTAATGTGATTAGAATTTATTGAAATAAATAATTCATAAAGTTTCTCTTTACAGGAAAATGACCACTGAAGAAACCGAGTCAATGTTGCTTTTTTGGGTTCCTGAATCACGTAGTAGGTTCAGAGGAAACTGTTTCCGCACGACGTTATCTTTTTTAGGTATTTGATGATTTTTCAATACTGTTTATCCCAAGGAACAATGTTCTTTTGTTTAGGTAAGTAGTGGAAGCAAAGCAGAGGGTTTAAATTTTAGTAGCAGTGATTTAGATATTATCTTTGTAAACAAAATCAAGGTAGACAATCATGAAAATATAGTATCAAAGTCGCATGTCCTTTGTTATGATATGGCAAATTCACAACCCGGATTTTGTAGGATAAGGATCTGTCCATCTTCCGATAAATTTAAAGAAGCAATTTCGTTTTTTTTTTCTCCTGTAGCCGAGATTTCTGCCAACGGTGAAATATTCATATCAAGTGACAAATATAAACAGTTTATATTACTGTTGAAGCAAAAAGTATTCCGGGAAACGTTTAAAGAAGTGATTCCTCAAATGCTGAAACTACACGTTCCGTGTGTACCTGTAACTGATGACTCACTTGATATTGCTCAGTGCTTTCATTGTCCAATTTGGCCCACACAGTCGTTAAAATGGATAGAAAGGCATAGAATGGCTGACTGGCCTTCAAATGTAGCTTTATCAATGATCATAGAAGCAGGAATTCTATTTGTACCCATTGGAGGCACTAACAGTGAACCCTCTTGTGAATGGAGAATATCGTTTTCTGTAGGGGAAAAGGTTTTGATACATTCATTTAACCACACGCAATGACTTTGTTATGCTGTTCTAAAGTTTGTGTTGAAGGAAGTCATTGACGATGTTCCTAACCTTAAAAAATTGCTGTGTTCATATTTCATGAAAACTGTTTTGTTTTGGGTTCTGGAAGAGCATAATGATAGTTTCTGGACACCAAGAAATTTACTTATATGTCTCAGACAATGCTTGAAACGGCTTATTTATTTTGTTCAGTGTGGATATTATCGAAATTATTTCATGCCAGACAATAATATGTTCAAGTAAAAAGCAAACACATTTATATTCGTATGAATGGGGAATGTTATATGTTGTAATGTGTTGTAAGTCTCTTAATGCATTTGTGAATGCAGAAACACATCAAACGAGTACTGGAGAAATTGGTGATCGTGGAATATATCCTTTATTGCCACAAATGCAAAATCCTTTATCACTCAACTTTGTGACATTAGTTATATAGAGAATGTATTTTTTGCGGTATCGTCTTCCAAAACTTGCAATGGAATCGTATTTAATGGTATTAGTATATGTAATTTGGAGGTCTTTTTATGATAATTGTCGATACAACTATGATCAGTGCAATAGATATGTGTATACAGACTTTAAATTATGTCGGTTTCATTTCCTTATCGCTACCAAATATGATATCTCTAACTGGTTTTATCTTGCGATATTTTTCTATTCACACCGTCACTTAAGCGATGTATTGAAAATCATAGACTCTGTTGTACCAGAGTGCATTGATAAAATTTGTTTGAGATTGTGGGGAACGGAAACTCCAATGGCTAATCCTGACATTTGTTTTTCATAACCTGTAAAGTTACACTGTAGCAAATGCTAAAAATCGCAAGGCAGAGACAATATTGTATTCATCTTCCATGTCAGCTTTTTGCAAATTATTGTAACAACGGCAGTAGTATACCGAAGGAACAAAGGATTGGTAATTACAGAAATCGAAGTTCAAAGACATTGCTGAAACATAGAAAACAATGGCGTTAGAAAGTTACATAACATTGAAAAAACATGACATGTAAATGAATATTTGTGTTCGTATTTCTTCAGACATTTCGTTTATATTTAACAACATGGAAAATTGATTTTGAGCATCAATTTTGCTAATTAAGACACCATGGCAGTAGAAAAAAGTGATCTTGAATGATGGCAGCTGTGAATTAGTACACTGTAGATTTTTCGTGTATGGAGGTATGCTACTCATATTGAAAATAAATAGGATTTGTGAAAACAAAGATATTTTGCTAGAAAATGGAAAAAGGTAATTCCAGCGAACAAAAATGATAGGTTGATGAGCTTGTTTTTGAAATACAAGTCATTAAAAAATTGTTCGGAAATTTCAGATGTATCAGGTGCGCAACGTTTGTCCCATGAATAGATTTTACAAAATAAATAGGATTTCTTGTGAAAAGATGATGAAATTTGTTTAAAAGGTCGAATATTTTCATAGATTTATTGCAAAGTTTTCAAAGATGTCAATTTTGACCTCCTGGTAATCCAATATTTCCAAATTTGTCCTCTGAAAAAATAAGAAATTTATATACAGTTGTAGCATTCACATCTTAGGTTTACATGCACTTTCTATTTCAGTGTAAATAAATAAAAAAAGGAAAACAGTGAACACGTCCACCTACTGAAATTCTTATTTGACAACAATGGAAGCCATGGTGACTAGCCAATGCATATGAAATTATTCAATAACATTATGAGCGACATCACAACAGTCTTAACACTGTAACAGACGACATCATAATAGAAACTGTGCATAAAAAAGTCAGTAAATCGTATGTGGCTGTCGTAACAATGTACACTATAGATATGCATGGATCATTAGATGCCATATTATAATAAAATAATTCATGCCCGCAGATGTTTTGTAGTCGATTGATATATGGGTGTCCATTTTGTCATTTATTTTACCGCTAGCTACGCTATGGGTAAATATTTACGAAAATAATAGCTACCCTTATGTGAATCTCCAACAAACCACCAGCGTCTATCAATTATTTCTAAAAAAAAATTCACATATCACAAGTTACGAAGGAACTTCACAGGAAAATACACAAATGGAAGTAAAAGGACAAACGTTAACACTGATAGGAACTAAGGACAGCCATACTTGGTGACAGCACTAACAGAGGCCAGCGTTAATGATAGACCAGTTAATGGGTACCAATACTTCCCCTTTCTCTTTTCTTTTTTACAAAGTTTTGTTCATTCTTGAGGAAGAGTACGAAAGACATTGGCATATTATTCTTTCAAATTTTCGACTATTTAAACTCGAAATATAAACTTTCACATAAAATTTGACTTAAAAAAAATTACTTATTTTAGAAATTCAAGTTTAAACTAGATTAATTATAAAATTTCCAGAATAGGAGTTGACCCTTAAGTTTTATTTGAACGACAAAAGACAAAGAAAAAGAATATCTGCTATGGCTTTAAAGAAATAATTTAAACAGAACGTTTCTTCATATGCGCATTTTGAAAAGTTATGTCTCTTCAATGAAGATAACATCAAAACATTTGGAAGTCCATAAACCGAAATATTCTTTGTTTCATGATTCAAGTTTAAAACGACTTCACAATAATTGTTTGAAAACATTTAATTTTATATGAAATATAGAATGAAATTTTTTTGTCCCAAGTACGTACGATCGTCATGTCTCGGTGCATGAAATTCATTTACGGATTTGGCATTTGGAAACTGAAGCTCAAAACGGAGTCGGATGTGACAGGACAGTCTTACTGCGTTGTAGTAGGTAGATTTTTTTGTCTTGATCATTTCTTTCAACTGTTTACGACCTTTCAGTAGAAATTGCTGCTGAGTTGCCACCGGACACTACCACAATGGAAGGGGTGGTTTGGCATGCAATAAACCGATTTAACCCACCATTTCTTTGGAAATGCCTTTACCAAGTCAGAACCATTGCGGTAGACAATTTTTTCGGTAGTTTCCAACAGATTTGTGTTTTTGTCTGATGGATTTCGGTTGTTGACAACTCCTTTCGGTAATTTTGTTATCATTCCCATACCTTGAGTAAATCGACTGAGCTAACGGATCGCTTTTTTACGCTCGGTTAGGCGACTTGCTCGAGTGCTATGGGCCTCATGTTCGGTCTCGATGATGACTTAAATGAATTTTATATGGAGAATTATGTTTTCGGACTACAAGTCACCATTAATGGCTCCAAAACGTTCTATAATAAACAATATACATTCATGCATGTCTCATAGTGACTTCAAGATGAAGAACAGCAATAAAAGCGTTGTGCAATTGATTTGTTTTACCATGTATTTGTAGAAACTTTGTCTCATGTACATTTACTCTATATTCTTTCATTGCTGATGTATATTCATCATTTTCGATAGAATATATTAAAGCATTATGAGCTGGTTTTTTTTAGGGGTTTGCACTTCCCAATAATGAGAGTAAAAGTATTAAAAGTTTAATTCTAATTTTTATACTGTTGCTTGGATTATCCACACGTTTTCTTCTCTCCAAATTTAGATTCGCCCTTGTTAGTTTCTTCATTTCCAGTAACTAGAATATATATATAGAAGTTTAATTGTTTTTAGCTCACCTGGCTATGCCAGGGTGAGCTTTTGCCATCACTTGGCGTCCGTCGTCCGTCCGTCCGTCGTCCGTCGTCCGTCCGTCGTTAGCTCACTTTCAAAAATCTTCTCCTCTGAAACCACTGGGTCAAATGGAACTAAACTTTAACTGAATCATTACTAGGGTATCTAGTTTCAAATTTGTTATTTTGTATGTCTTAGGTCAAACAACATGGCTGCCGTTACTAAAAATAGAACATATGGGTAAATTACAGTTTTTGGCAAATAACTCAAAAACCGTTACAGATATCAAAAATCTGACATGATCAGCATGAGAAGAT
The DNA here is from genome assembly GCA_002080025.1 of Modiolus philippinarum. Classification (NCBI taxonomy): domain Eukaryota; kingdom Metazoa; phylum Mollusca; class Bivalvia; order Mytilida; family Modiolidae; genus Modiolus; species Modiolus philippinarum. Next base: position 45,019 of record MJUU01013417.1, on the reverse strand, counting down.
CTATCCATGTTGAAATTTTGAAGAAAATCTGACAACCCGTCTAAGAGTTATTGCCCTTTTTCCGTAAAATTTTCAAAATTTTGATGTTTTTTATTTTTTATTGAAAAAACTATAACAGATAGAGGTTAAGTTTAAATTGCAAAAATGTTCAGCATGTTAAGATCTACCCACATGGATATTTTGGAGAAAATCCAAGTACCTATATATGAGTTGTGGTCCTCTATCGGTCAAATTTTTCGTGATTTTTTACTTTATGTCCTATATTTCAAAAACGCTTTGAGATTGAGGTCAAGTTTAAAATGCAAAAATGCTCAGCATGTTAAGGACTATATTTTATTGAACACATTTAAGTTTTCCAACCGCTTCCAAGATAGCCGCCAGCGGGGAACTTAGTTTACCATTTGACCTAATGGGAAAATTCATACAAAGAATTTCTTCTTGAGAACCACTGAATGGATTTGAACGAAACTTGGCATGAATGATGCTTATGAGGTGCTTACGAAGTGTTGTTACTTTAGTGCCGATCATCATCCAACATGGCCGCCAGCAGGGATCTTAATTTTAACATTGGACCCTATGGGAAAATGCATACAAAGAACTTTTACTTTAGAACCACTGAATGGATTTGAACCAAACATGGCATGAATGATGTTTATGAGGTGCTGACCAAGTGTTATTACTTTGATGCCAATCTGTCATCTTACATGCGGACAGCATTGGACCCTATGGGAAATGCATATAAAGATCTNGTCAGGTGCTGACCAAGTGTCACCAGCTGTGAACTTAAGTTAACAAAAGATCTTCTTCTAGAGAACTGCGTAATCCAAACTTTGCTTATGAGAAGCTGACCAAGTGTTGTTACTTCAGTTCTGATCCATCATCCAACATGGCTGCCAGCAATGGGGAAATGCATACAAAGATATCATGGAAAACCATTGAATGGATTCAATTTAAACATTGCATAAATGAAACTTGTGAGATTTTGATTTGACCAAGCTTGTTACTTTGGTGCTGATCCGTCTTCTGACATGGCTACCAGTAGCAAAACATAGTTTAACATTGGACCCAGTGGGAAATGCATAAAAAGATCTTCTCCTCTGAGACTGCTTTAACAATTTCAGTAGAATTTTGATATGATAGTCCTTATGTGACCCTCTTCAAAGTTTTATTTAAATAGCTGCCAGCAGGGAACGTAGATTAACTTAGTCCCTTAAGTTTGGAAACTGCATTCAAAAATATTCTCTGAAACTGCTTGAACAATTTTAATTAAATTTTATAAAAAGTTTCTGATGCTTATGTACATACACCACCAAAGACGGACCATCAATTTGGAATTATAGTGCTGCAGGTCCCAGGTGAGCGATACAGGCTCTTGAGAGCCTCTTGTTTTCTTAAGCTTGCTTAAATGGATAAGTGGACATTTATGGTTATATCGTAATATATAAAAACACAGGTTATTGTATTTGCCTAGGTATCAGTCGTCAATATCAATTTATCAACAATTCATCTAATATACAATATGCCTAACAAAATCTTCAAATGCAACCACAACATTCATCAAAAATAATTTTAGACATGCTGAATTCAGCCTTTGATTTCACATAGATAAAATTTTACCATAAAAATTACCATAATTCGTTCTCTAAAGGATTTCATCTGACATCTGATTCTATTTGGAACCTTACAATATCTAATTTTTTGTAAATTTTGTTTAAAACTAAGGAGTGTCTCCCTCATGCAAAGCTCTGTCCTTAGCTGATTTTGGATTTGCATTTAGATCATATTGGTTATTTGTTCTCTATCAGTTTTTATACATCTTTGTGTTTATGATCTTCCAAAATTTAGATTTTATCTGTACTGAAGAGACATAAGTTGTCGAAATGCGCATATGCAGAAATTAAATTCACAGTAACTTCGGTATCTAGTTATTAGATAGCCGTAGCCAAGGCAAGAAAAGTCAATCATATATACGCGTTCTTTTTATCTATTTCACCAGTTATACTGACAATTGTTGCCCGATTACTTAATATATTTAAAGTATCTTTTCAAAATTTAATCATGGTACTGTTTGAAGGCTAGAAATGTAACACGTACTATGGATTTAAATTGGTTTTGTCTAAGGGTTAGAAAATGACGTTAACCATTTAGTCACCAAATAGATTTTTCAACACCATATTCTAGCTGGCTGTGGGACGGTGCCATCCGTGGAGCAGATCATGCTTACCCTTCCGGAGCACATGATGATACCTCAGTTTTTGTAGGGTTTCACACTGATAGTGCTTTAGTTATGTGGCGTTTTGTCGTTGTCATACCGTCTCAATTTGTGTTGGATGTCAATTGCCGTGATTTTGGATTCTTGATTTTAGAATTCCCTCTTGCCTTATTCTTGCTTTTGTATTCGTTTGCCGATGTTTTATACTAAAAATGGTATTGTTGGAGAAAATATTTTTAAAACTGAATCAAACAATTTAAAGATAACACACTTTAACTTGAAACAATCTTCCTAATTTACTGTTTATTTAGCTGTTATAGATGGAAATTTCGAAAACTTAGCTCTCTTCAGTTTACATACTATTATAGCAAAATTTTGGACAAGTGAAAACCGAAATCAGATAGGAGATATGAAACAAGAGACGAAAAGGAATATCCACAAGAAAGATAATTCTATTTTTAAGCAAAATGATATAACAAGTTTTCAAATAAATTCATTTTCACGTTAGACCATCAAGTACATTTACGGGAGCTCTCGTTTTGATAAATTTCTGTCGCGGAGATTACAATGTAACAGTCCACCAGCAGAATCAGTGATCCAGTGTTACGTAGTAATTTAACTGGCTAAACTATAATTTTAGCCAAACTGATAAATTGACAAAATGAGAGAAACAAAACCAGAAGATCAAAAACATTATTACTTACATGTACCAGCAGTCATTTGATCTGAAAATATTGCAATAAAACCACAAACAATCAGAAAACCCGTAAAGAATTTCATAGCTATATTAAACAGATGCTCCTATCTTGCTTCCAGAGTGTATATAAATCGTCGTAAAGTTTCCATCTATTGGCATGTAATTGTCCAAAAGGTTAATATTTTCTATACAAATAAGTTCAATGATATTTTTATTCACAAAGGGTCATTATGTTTAACACTGATGTAATTAATTAATCATCTATAGGGTCAGTGTAAACGAAGTCTCTTGATGCTTTGGAATAATTACCTTCCTTTGAACATACTTAAAATTCTCTTTTGTGTATGAAAACATATTGCAACATTTGTACCATGTAAAACATAGCAAGCCGAAAAGTACCATTTAGGAGTATATATATTCACGGGATATAACCTACAAGTCATACTTTCGAAGATACGGACAAAACATGTCAACAAATCGTAGATGCGGACACTTTTTAATGTAAACATCAAAAACTTTGTCATTTTCACAACGGAAGATATAGGATATTCACATTATTTAACAATTAAACGTTAATTGTGAAGCGTGCATTCAAAAAGTATTATAATTTGCTTCCAATCCGCGTTGTTTCTGTTTAAATTGGTTCTGTACTCTTCTAGATTACTTCGACATAAGTTGACAATAAAAAAGGTTGATCAAAGGTTATCCAACTTTGATGGGTTATATTTTTGGATTCATTCATGCTAAAATATTGGAAATATTACATGTCCAGCAGAATCCATATACAAAGTCTCAAAACACAAAAGCAGGCACTAACAATAAACTCTATTAGAATTATAAAGGTACAAGCAATTATGCGAAGACGAGAGACGGTACAGGCTATTTTTCGAAGGATGCAGTCAGTGATTATTGAAAGTAATTTATACAGTTTGATATTTAATAAACCAAACCGTTAGTTTAAAATGAACAATCCAAAAGCAATGGCAACATATGAAAAACAAAGGAACAAAGACATAAAACGAGTACGACACTGAAAAGAAATATGAAACAACACACACATATTAGGCCATGGGCTGAAATCACTTTCCGTGCACCCCCCCCCNCCCCCCCCCCCCCCCCCCACTTCCCATCTAGACCGGTTTTTTCAGTCATCCTATATCCTCTCTTCAAAATAAAACATTTTAACACGAACATAACCTGCACGCATAGACAGTATAGGGCCACTTTTATAGTTTATAGTACACCGCGAAAAATTCTTGTATTTTCGTTTTAACCTAAGTTTCATCTTTTAAGCTCCATAATTTTTTAATGATAAGTAATATTTAGTGAAATTTGGTATCAAATTAAAGCTAATTTAATTTCCTTAACAATGAACTCAAGTTTGGACACTTTACGCCATTTTAATGATCTGGTGATAAAAAATGTACCCCTCACCCTGCAAAAAAATAGCGAAAATGACAATTTTAGGTTGTCAATTCCTTTCAGATAAACAACCCCCTTCACTTGATATAGTTTTTACGCCTAACTTATCTGTTGTGATACATTGTTGGAAAATAAAACCATTAATGTCCACAAAATTTTGATTTTCGGTATAAAATTCTTGAAAAATGGGAATTTTCGGAATTTTAGATTGTTTCACAATTTCTACTTTCTCACTTTATGGTCGTAAAAATCTGAATATATATTTAATTATTGCCGATGTGATAATGATTTATAATATGTTAGCAACAAATCGTATGCAAACATTTTAGTTTCAGACATCTTATAGGTTCAGAAATGTCAAAATTAGCACCCCTGTCCCTAAAAAATAAGGGAAAATATGAAATATTTAGGCTCTAAATGATGAAACAATAATGTTTTATTGGAATTCTAGTGTGTATTTCACTAAATATGACATGCAGAAGATCATTTAAGTAGATTTAAACTTTTTAAGAGGTCCCTTTTTTATTCTTCTGCTCGAAATTGTATGCAAAATGGGAATTTTCCGTTTTTCAGAATTTCTGCTGTTTTGACTTTGAGATGCAAATACTTCATGAAATTGATATATATCTCAAAAATGTTGATTAGATATCCTTTTATTATATCTAAGCCATAGGAAAATATGTTTTTAAGCATTTTTAGAATAACTACAGTCTCATAAATTACAAACATATAACCCTTTACCACAAATTTTCAACACAATTTATGTCATTTTATTCAGCTTGAAACCCTTAAACATTGTATAAAGGTCCAATAACATATCATTTCAAATACAAAAATACATAGAGATTCCCATATATCACAAATAAGAACATGTGTGTGGTTTATGGGCAGTTATACAACAATTAAACTTTGAATTTTGTAAAATTCCGAAATGCTGAAAAATCCCATTTTTCACGGAAAGCGCCAAAAATATACATTTTTACCCATATTTTGGCGTTAAAATTGCATATTACGATATATAAAATGCATTTTTTTTTAAAGAAAGTAAAGCATAAGTATGTTTTGTTCATATAAATGTACAGACATACATATTCTTGGGATTTTTTAGCATCATTTTCCTGGGGTAGGGGTACAATTTTCGGTATTTAGAGTCCATTGAACACTCCTTGTTCTTCTAAACATTTTTTTATATAGCTTATTCATCTAAACATTGTTTTTATAAAGCTTATATATCGGTTAGAACAATGAATTGGCATATCTGCATATAATTCCTCCAGATTTGCCACATATAACTAAAAGTGAATTTTGGAAAAATCCGAAATGCTGAAAATTCCCATTTTTCATCAGTTCTGTACAAAATATTGAGTTTAAGCTGACAATTTTGACTTCAAATGAAAATTCTTGATAGAAATTATGCAACATTGTTATATTTAATGCAGATTTTGTGTGTTTTTGGTTATTTTTATGCGAATATAGTAAAAAAAATGACTATCATAGCGAAAATTTTTTGGGGTAGGGGTAGGGGTAGGTTTTTCGGTATTTAGAGTCACATTAAACACTCCTTGTTTTTCTTCACAGTCTTTTAAGATAACTAACGTTTTGCTTAGAACAATTAAATGGCATAGTTGCAATTGAATCCTCCAGATTTGACATATATTGCGATTTAACAATGAACTTCGGAGAAATCTGATGTGTTGAAAATTCCCATTTTTCATCAGTTTGGGCCAAATTTTGAGTTTAAGTCAACAAATGGCTGTTAAAATACCGAATTTTGATGTAATTCATGCAACATTGTCATATATAACACACATTTAGCGTGTTGTGGTTATTTTTATGCGCACTTAGACAAAAAATTGACAATTTTAGGAAAAATTTGTTGGGGTAGGGGTAAGATTCTCTGTATTCAGAGTCACATTAAACACCTCTTGATATTCTAATCACTGTTTTAAGACACCTCATGTATTGCTAAGAACAATTAATTGGCATATCTGAAGATATATTATCCAGATTTGCCATATATAACAGGTTAACAGTGAACTTTGGCCAAATCTGAAATATTGAAAAATCCCATTTTTCATCAATTTCGGGCACAATGATAAGTTTAAGTCAACAAATGGCTGTTAAATTACCACATCAGGATGTAATTTATGCAACATTATTATATTCAACACACATTTAGCGTGTTTGAGTTAATTTGTTGCGAACATAGACAAAAAATTGACAATTTGAAGGAAAATTTGTTGGGGCAGGGGTAAGATTTTCGGTATTTTGAGTCACATCAAACACTTCTTGTTTTTCTTAGCAATGTTTTCAGACAACTAATGTATCGCTTAGAACAATTAATTGGCATATCTGCAGATCTATCATCCAGATTTGCTATATATAACGGGTTAATTGTGAATTTTGGCCAAATCTGAAATGTTGAAAAAGCCCATTTTTCATCAATTTCGGGCACAATATTAAGTTTCAATCAACAAATGGCTATTAAATTACCGAATCGTGATATAATTCATGCAACATTGTCATATTCAACACAAATTTTGCGTGTTTGAGTTAATTTGTTGCGAACATAGACAAAAAATTGACAATTTGAAGGAAAATTTGTTGGGGTAGGGGTAAGATTTTCGGTATTTTGAGTCACATCAAACACTTCTTGTTTTTCTTAACAATGTTTTCAGACAACTAATGTATCGCTTAGAACAATTAATTGGCATATCTGCAGATATATCCTCCAGATTTGGCATATATAACGATTTAACAGTGAAATTTGGGCAAATCTGAAATGTTGAAAATTCCCATTTTTCATCAATTTTAGGCAAAATGCTAAGTTTAAGTCAACAAATGGCTGTTAAAATACGAAATCATGGTATAATTTATGAAACATTGTCATATACAACACACATTTTGCGTGTTCTAGTTATTTTATGCTTACATAGACAAAATATTGACAATATTACAGTAATTTTGTTGGGGTAGGGGTACGTTTTATTGATGTTTGATGTTTATATTACATAAGAATGGCCATTATTTGTAATAGTTGTAAAGCCCATATAATAAGCTTTCATTTGATACCTACTTTAAATGATATTTGTTTACTAAAAAGTAATATTGGGCAAAAGAATGCAAAAACTTAGTCAAAATCG
>MJUU01013417.1:20584-36663 GCA_002080025.1 Modiolus philippinarum | reverse complement strand
TTTTTATGACTAGAAAGCATTTGGTCAACACTTTGAAGCAACTGAAAGAAAAACTTGAACGAAAAACGAAATTTTCCTAAATTTCGGTAGGTGGGTCTAAAAATTGGCCCTATTCCACCAGTGCGTGCAGGTTATGCTCGTGTTAACATGTTTTATTTTGAAGAGGGGATGTATGCGGACTTAAAAAATGGGTGGGGTTGGGAAGTGGGGGGTGCACGGGGGGTTATTCCAGCCCATGGACTATATACAAAAATAAAAAAAAAACTTTTTGGTTAATGCAAATCGGACGTCAATTGCCCAAACTAATTTCTATGATAATAGTCCGACTGTATTAAGGCTTTAAAAAAAAAAACTTTAAATTTCAACATTATGAACCAGTAATTTTCCAGCCCCTCCTGCTTACAGTGTAAAATAATAAAAATAACAGGAAACACCTACAATGGCCGAAAAACATAGCCACATGCCACAAAGTAAATAGGAACTGCACAAGAAAAAAAAAACCACAATAAAAATACAAAAGACAAACGTAAATAACGATCATAGGAACTCGGGACAGCCGGACTTGGTACCGGCACTAGCAAAAGCCAGCGGTAGTGTTAAACCGGTTTATGGGTACCCAAACCTCCCCTTTCTCTGTCCCGTTTCCCTATAGTATAATAAACATACCATAAAACCCATACAGGTAGACTACTAACTCTATGACCACAATCGTATGTTTCACAGTTTAATCGTCGCGGAAGAGCCAGCACAAATAAAACAGACTTTCAAATTACACATAGTTATCTCCATGGGCGCTTTATCAACTAGGGCTTCAAAAAAAGTCCGTATCATACGATCACTAAAAATTTCTTTTATAGATATCAGTCCCTTGTGGAAAAATTTGAAGTTTAGGTCCGAACTCCGTTTCAAGATTCCTTTTTACTTAGTATTGGGATGATCATTTCTTTTTACTGTCTACGACCTTTTAATAGCAATTGCTGTTGAGTTGCTACCGGACACTACTGCAATGGAATGGGAGGTTTGGCATACCATAAAACCGGTTTAACCCATCATTTCTTTTGAAATGCCTGTACCAAGTCAGGACTATTGCTGTCGACATTTTTTTGTTGGTTTCTAGCTGATTGTCTTTTAGTCTCATGAACTTCGGCTCTTGTTAACTTTGTTCGATAATTTTGTTATTACCCCAATTTAGTATGGTAGCCCTTAAACAATACCTTTGACAAACTGCCCTGCGCCTAAAAAAGGAAAAAAACACTACATTTAAAGTTTTACTATAAAGTCAATGGAAAGCGCATTCAAAGATCTGCTCCAATAGGGTTTTATGGTTCACTAACCCTAGTGTGGGACCACCCAAGGACTATTGTGGTCATCTTGGGTATTGCGCGGAACTAAAACACATCTTTTTGCAAGGTATACCAAAGAACTATTGTGGCCATATTTGGTTCCAACTGTATCACTAGCTTCAGCTGGAGAAAACCTTTGAATTTGTTTTCCCATAGGGTCCAATGTTAAAACTATGTTCTCCGCTGGCGGCCATGTTGGATATACCGTAGCCCTGAAAAACTCCTTTTTTGCAGGGGACCACCCGAGGACTATTGTTTCCATTTTTGGTTCCAATTGGCTCAGTATTTTCAGAGAAGAGTTTTGAACGTGTTTTCCCATAGGATCCAATGTTAAAACTACGTTCCACGTTGTCGGCCATGTTGGATATTGCCCGGACCTGAAAAACACCTTATTGCAGGGGACTACCGAAGGACTGTTGTGTCCAAGTCTGGTTCCGATGGGCCTAGTAGTTGCTGGAAGAAGATCTTTGAATGTAAAGTTTACGCCGGACGAACGGCAAGGGACGAGTGGACGAACGGACGACAGACGCAAAGTGATTGCAAAAGCTACCCCTAGCATTTTCCTTGTTGTAAAATCTCATCGTCAAGTTTTTTATTAAAGCCTTAGTACAGGCGAACTGTTATCATCGGAATTAGTTTGGGAAATTGACGTCCGCTTTGAATTAACCATACTATTTTTCATTCTTTTATGTCAAATGACAGTTTACCTCCTACCCCTTTTCATGAACTTTCGGGATTCCAATGTGCACAAGCTATGCACCTGTTTTAGCCGATCGGTTTCTCCGCTAATATGAGGCTAAATACGAAGAAGGGCTTCTTCAGCCTAAAGTTAAAAACTGACCCAGTATTTTAATTTTAGCTTCCGTTATTTAGATTATACTAAATCTCTAAATATCCGCGTTTTGGTGATTTTCTTCATCCTATCTATCCAAAAGAGATACTTCCACATCGGCCTCGTTCATTGATCTTCATCTGGAAATTGACAACAAAGGTACACTACATACTAGGCTGTATGACAAACGCGATGACTTCACTTTTCCATTGTCAACTTCCCTTTTCTTTGTAGCAACATTCCTAAAGCATCGGCATATGGAATTTACATCACCTAACTCATTCGCTTGGTGGATACATCAGGGATGGGGTAATTGTAATGTGTAATTGTAATTAATTATAATTAATTACAAATTTTGATGTAATTGGAAGTAATGTGTAATTGACAAAAAATTTGAATTACATGTAATTGTAATTTAATTAATTACTTACCAAAAAGGGGTTGTAATTCCAATTACTTTTTCAATTACATTCAATTACATATACATGCTTAATAAGAGTGGATGGATACCTCCTATTCAAGAAAGTTCAGATAACTTCTTTACACAAAATATTATTATAAGTCTATGAATTGGTATTTTTAATATACAAGAATAGGCACTTTTTCTCTCTTGTTTTCAAATGTGGACATTTTGCAAATTACTGTTTCCTCTGATGCATTTTTTTCATTTTTTATATGTTTTAATAGAGCAACTCTTGATATCTAATTAATTGAAATATAAATTAAATTTCAAATTATTGTTGTATAAACAGTTAAAAATATGTTTATTGAATTTTATTATAAATGCCTTTAGCAATATGGCTTCTAATCAGTTGTTTGTCATATTTACTTTTGTGTCAGTGATACACAAGACTTGATTAGTGTCTAATTTGACATGATTAGTGCCTTTAGGCATTATAATCAACCTTTTAAATACATGTACAAAGTCTCAAATTTTAATGATTATATAAACTTTTTATTATCTGTCATCAATGTACCCATGAAACAGTATTTTTTTGTTAAAATGTTATTATACTCAAAATAAAAAAAAAATCTTTCACATGAAAATTATTTTAAATTTCAATTTATTTTATTCTTGTTAATATGTCATTTTGATATACAGGTAAATATCAAATACAAGTTAAAAACAAACTTTACAGCAATTTTCCTTTTACTGAATGCAGTTTCAATAGGATTTTTGGTAGCTCTCCAGGTAATTAAATAGGTCTTTCAATAGCAGTTTGACCTTCAAGGCTGAAAGGTCACCAAATGCCCTTTATACATGTAGTTGGGTGTGTGCCAATTTACCTGATGTTGATTTCACCCACAGAGATAAAGTACATTTGAACTATTATTATGTATTGGAACAAAAAAAAAGAGAAGGGATGAACTTTATATAGACTAAATTTAAACAGTAATAGTACAACTTTGTGATTTTTTATCTTATTGTATGAAAAAATGCATCTTTATTTTTGATTGGCTATTTCAATATTAAAAGCAAGTTTGGGTAAACTTGACTTGTTTCCTGTTGAAATTGACACCAGGTAAACTGGCCCATATCCAGGACAAATACAATGAATGGCCATGTGACCTTTCTATCTTGAGGGTCAAACTTCTATTGAGAGACCTATTGTAACTATCTGGAGAGCTACCAAATTTTCTATTGTGAGTGCATCCAGTAATAGGAAAATTGTTGTAATTGTTAAAACAACACATCCCACTATGTTTATTTTTGCCTATAATTAAAAGTCGGCAAACCAGGATGACCCTTTCTAATTAAATGAATGTTCTGTTGATGTGTTTAAAATGTCTGCTGAGCTTTCATAAATATTTTACTCGCACGTTCAGGTAATAGTTATACATGAAAGTTAGATACATGCCAGCTGCCTGCAAATTAAGGGAATTCAACATAACTTGCCAGTCAGTTAATAAGCACCCCACAGTAGAGAGAATCGATAAACTTTTGAGTCTGATATGTTTAGGCTAGAGGACAATACATTTGAACGTTTGATGTAGATAAAGTTTATCAGTAAACGCAATGGTCAATTTTTAGGTAGTTTATTAATTTTGCAATAACAGGTATGAAATGCTTTCCTTTATGGCTCTTAGAGTCCTTTTCATTTGATAGCATGATAAATAACTTTTGAAAATAAACAATAAAAACAAAATGTTGGCTTCAAATGTAATTTGTAATTTAATTAATTACATTTGCAAAGTAATTGTAATTTAATTAATTACATTCCAAAATCCTTGTAATTGTAATTTAATTGAGCATTTTGGGAAAGTAATTGTAATTTAATTAATTACTTTTCAATGTAATTGACCCCATCCCTGGGATACATTGACTACCGTGATAGAGCTCGGTAGCTTACAAATAGGCTACCTAAGCTAGGGCTTGTTGCCCATAACCTGAAGTCATCACTACAAAATGCTTACGGTCGACATCACGATCTTTTGGAACGCTATGGGATATCTGTTTCCCAGATGACAACAGATCTTTCTCTTTGCCATTTTTTTATTCCTCAACAAGATTTGACTTTAGTACCAATATTGATATGTTCAACACGGCAGGTGTCTTATAAGAAGTAGGAGATGCCTACTCTCTGGGTGTACCTGATGTCACCGATGTTTTTCTTTTTATTAGGTCCGTGTTTTTCATTTTTGTATATGCGTGTGTCTTCATTTTTTTTCAGTGCCATGCTCGTTTTATGTCTTTGTTCCTTTGTTTTTCCGATGTTGCCATTGCTCTTGAATTGTTCATTTTAGACTAACGGTTCGGTTCTCGCTTCTTCAATCTATCATTTTATTTAATATCAAACTGTATAAATTACTTTGTATCTTTCAATAAACAGTGACTGCAGCCTTCGAAAAAAAATCTGTACCGTTCCTGTCTTCGCATTATTGCTTGTACCTTTATAATTCTAACTGAGTTTAATGTTAGTGCCTACTTTGTGTTTTAAGTTTTTGTACTGGATTCAGCTGAACGTATAACATTAAAAAATACAACCCATCAAGGTTGGGCGTTTTTCTGATATGACAACAAAAACTCAGATTCCTAATTTAAAGACTATAAAAAATCTTGCTCGAAAGTTTTCAAATTCAAGCCCGTTTTATAAAAGGCCTCACAAGTGACAAAACCTTAATTTAATTGCAAAATTCAGCAATGAAATTGCTTTGTTTTGACATTTTTCCACATTAGGGGAAATCCACCCGTTAGAATGTCATAAAATTGGATTATCTCCCCTGTATCCAAGCTTAACTTGGTATATCTACAACTGTCAACTAAAACACAAAAATGTTTGGTGTTTTACCTTTCTATCAACAATAACAACAATGATCTTTAATCAGAATTCTTGCACTGAACTGAAACTTATTTTTCTGGTCAAAGCTTCCACATTTTGTCATGAAATTTGGTTGTGTGTAATTTCATAAATATTCACACACAAAACAACAACAATATGAAGCATGATTAAAGTTTGATATCCAAATATCAAAATCATCTCATTCATAGAGTTTTGAATCAAAACTTCTTTCCTCAATACAGCTTCAAAAATGGAGTTCACGTAAAAATTAAGGTGATGCTTAACTTTTGGCGGACTGTATATATCAGACTGAGTGCGATCTTGATTTTCCAATTTGCAAACCATTACTTCTAAAGTAGGTGAACGACCTAAGGGTATACTAAGGCAAAGCTCTCACGACCATAAAAACGGCATTTATAGCTACATAATTTATTGCTATATTAAAAATAGCTAAATATTCTTAGATGAACACAATCTTGTAAAGATAATTAAAACGTTTTAAAATCTTAAATTTGATTTTTTTAAATTCCGACATGATATCGGGCTACTATGCTGCTTAACAATTTAAAGAATGCATAATTTTCCAAACTTATAATTTGCAAACACGAGATAGTTTTGCCTTTTCGGTTTAGTCGATATATTTTCCAGAAACATTAAAAGCAAGTAAACTATCGTTTATTGGTTTTAGAATAATCGGTGGACACAGTTTTCGGAAATACAGGCCCTGATCTGTGTACAATGGTTGCAATTACTTCTTCCAAGTCAACTCGTTCCGTTTTTATTATTAAGCGACTGACAAAATAAAAAAAAAACAAATATTCAAAAAATGATGAAATAAATTATTATTATCTAGATGTGTTTCCTTCAGAATTGTATAATAGTTACATCCGAATGTGCTCTTCATTTTTATTGTGCCGGTTTGTTCAAACAGAATTGTAACCAAAGAAGAAGAATACGTCAGTGCGTTCTTGGTAATGTAACACAAACAACAAGAATGCCATAGATTTTTGAAGTAACTTAAATTAATATATATCAGGTCATTTCCATATCAAACTTTAGCTACGAAATCTTTCCTGGACTCACTTTCATCCATCTGACTTTAAAAACCAAGCACTGGATACAAATGAGTTTCTAAACTTCCAGTTGTATTATATGCGCATTTCTATTGTTTTTAAAATGTGACTTTTTTCATAATAATTTTTCATCACTCATAATTATTTACACAGTCTTTTTTAACCAACTTTATTCCTGTTCCATGCAAAACAACGGCAGTAGAATACCGAAGGAACAAAGCACAAGATTACACAAATCAAAGTCCAGAGACAAGGCAAAAGCAAGAACACCAAAAGACGGAAGACCAAAGACACCACATGCCCACAAAACACACGAACGTTACATATACAACACAAAAAACTAAAGCACTAACAGTGTGAACTCTCAATAAACAAGAGTGACATCAGGTGCCCCGGAAGGGTAAGCATGTCCTGCTCTGCACACAGCACCCGTCACACGGCCAGTGAGGCATATGTTTTGAAAGATCTGTTAGGTTACTGATTGATTAAATAAGTTAAAATATAGAACAAAGTTAATATGTGATTTTTTCCATGTGACATTTTTTTCTAGTGTCGTTTGTTCTGTGAAATTTGTGACTTTCTTTCCTGTGACTCTTTTCCGTTAACCATCCTTTCAAGTATATAATGAATAGATTCAACAAATCTGAACGAACATTTTAAATATGATGCCGAATATAATAATATGTTAATTTGAAATATCGGCAGTCACTTTTATGAAATATAAAAGAGAGTGTTCGACCAAGGAAGAATGTAAATGCAAATGAAAATTCAATTACCCTTCTTTACCTTAGATGGAAATATACACCATGAGAAACCTTCATCAGTGGGCAAACAAGTCTCTCTTTGGCATACCAGTAACAATGAAAAACCAACCGTGTGTCATCTTGGTTGATTAAACTTTAAAAATAAGGTAGAAACCCGCGACAAGTTGCTGCACTTGTTATTTGATAAAAATATTAATAATGTAAGGCTAAAAAATTGTGGCCATAAAGTCTATAACTGTCACTTCCTATTTCGCTACTTTTATGTTAAGAGACCTTACATCATCAATAAAAAGATTAAACTATTAGAAATTCAAAGAAACAGACGGGATTTTGGTTTGAGCGGAAAAGACAAATAAGAAAATTTACAAAAATAGATTACATGTACTTTCAGTTATTCATCGTACCATCAAGACTAGAGGGAAGATATAAATTGAAACAGATGTAGATTTCCTGTTTTCTTGAAATGATGTATTTTATGGTATCTTAATATCAAGTTATAAAAATTCACGGCAAGTATTATTAAATGGGTCACAGAATGTAACTTTTAAATAGACAGAAGAATGAAATCTGCAGTGAAATGTTCATGGATCTGAAAGGTAAGATTTCAAGCCTTATATGCAAACTAAAAACATTTAAAAGGGTTTAGGGAATGGCCTATACATAGTTTTGCAAAATGCATAGAAGTTATAACGATTGAGGATTCAAAGGAGGTTTCCATGACAACAAACATGTCATACATATAATTCAAATATGTGTATTTTTCTTTCTTTTTCACTTTTTTTTTTTTTTTTTTTTAGCAAATTCGTTAATCTTCATGGGCTAAAGTGTTTTATACCATATTATGGTAGCTTCAACATTAGCTTTGACATCTGATAGGCAAAATTGTTCTTTTTCTCTATTAACAAGATTGTGCTGAGCCAGTTAATATAAGATGTTCTGAGGGCGGTGTCCAATACCTTTTATTCAGGAAAATGACTTTTGAAGTTAACATTATGTAATAATTTTGAATATTTTGGCGGAGTTCTGCTGATTTAATGTTTTGATATGATTGGAATCTATTGAAATGAAGTATTTATTGAAAAAATTCTCTTTACAGGAAAATGTCGACTGAGGAAACCGAATCAACGTTGCTTTTTGAATTCCTGAATAATGTAGTAGGTTCCGAGGAAACTGTTTCATCACGACGTTATTTTTTTAAGATATTTGATGATTTTTTTAACACTATTTATTCCAAGGAGCATTGTTCTTTTGTTCAAATAAGTAGTGGAAGTAAATCTGAAGGTCTAAACTTTACTGGCAGTGATTTAGATATAATGTTTGTAAAGAAAATCAAGGTAGACAATCATGAAAATATAGCATCAAATTCGCATGTTCTTTGTTATGATATGGAAAATTCACAACCCGGATTTTGTAGGATAAGGATCTGTCCGTCTTCCGTTAAATTTAAAGAGGCAATTTCGTTTTTTTCTCCTGTAGCCGAGATTTCTGCCAACGGTGAAATATTCATATCGAGTGACAAATATAAACAGTTTATATTACTGTTGAAGCAAAATGTATTCCGGGAAACGTTTACAGAAGTGATTCCTCAAATGCTGAAACTACACGGTCCGTGTGTAACTGTAACTGATGACTCACTTGATATTGCCGAGTGCTTTCATTGTCCAGTTTGGCCCACAGAGGCGTTGAAATGGATAGAAAGGCATAGAATATCTGACTGGCCTTCAAATGAAGCTTTGTCAAAGATCGTAGAAGCAGGAATACTATTTGTACCTATTGGAGGCACTAACAGTGAACCCTCATGTGAATGGAGAATATCGTTTTCTGTAGGGGAAAAGGTTTTGATACATTCATTTAACCACACGCAATTACTTTGTTATGCTATTCTAAAGTTTGTGTTGAAGGAAGTCATTGACGATGTTCCAAACCTTAAAAATTTGCTGTGTTCATATTTCATGAAAACTGTTTTGTTTTGGGTTTTGGAAGAGCATAATGATAGCTTCTGGACACCAAGAATTTTACTGCTATGTCTCAGACAATGCTTCAAACGGCTTATTTATTTTGTTCAGTGTGGATATTGTCCAAATTATTTCATGCCAGACAATAATATGTTCAAGAATAAGATTTATGGTGAAAAGCAAACACATTTATATTCGTTTCTCAGAGATTTGTATGAAGGGGGAATGTTATATGTAGTAATGTGTTGTAAGTCTCTGCATGCGTTTTTGACTGCAGAAACACGTCAAACGAGTACTGGAGAAAATGTTGATCATGGAATATATCCTTTACTGCCACAAATGCAGTTTTCTACTATTCCTTTATCACTAAACTTTGTACCATTAGTTATGGAGAGAATGTATTTTTTGCGGCATCGTGTTCCGAAACTTGCAATGGAATTGTATTTAATGGTATTAGTATATGTAATTTGGAGGTATTTTAACGATAATTGTCGATACAGCTATGATCAGTGCAATAGATATTTGTATGCAGACTATACATTCTGTCGGTTTCATTTCCTTATTGCTACCAAATGTGATATCTCTAACTGGCTTTATCTTGCGATATTTTTCTATTCACACCGTCACTTTAGCAATGTATTAAAAATCATAGACTCTGTTGTACCAGAGTGCATTGATAAAATTTGTTTGAGATTGTGGGGAACGGAAACTCCAATGGCTAAGCATGACACGCTAGTTGGGTTATCATTTGCTAAAAGATACAAAATAAGATGTGTGCGTGAAGTAGTTTTATTTGGTTTTAATGAAGATGTATATATGATGCCGCTTTTTGATGAAATGTGTTGTGACAAAACGATTTCTGGGATAATTTCAAAAGGGGCACTGTCTCTTTATGGCCTAAATCAAGAGCAAATTTCTAAAGTAAGTAACATTTTTCGTGGTTATCTAGAACTCGTACACCAACAAATATTTAAGGATGATCCAGGAGATGTGTTATCAAGGTTAAAAAGATTCATTCCTCCACTATGTTTAGCTCATTATTTCCGTTTCATGTGTAATCAACACCTCAAAAACCAAGTAGAATGTCAGCAAAGTTTGCACGATCTGAAGGAAGCAGTCAATCAGCTATACCAAAATGATAATTTGGAATGGTTTAGTACTTCATGTATTCTTCTGGAACGAGCCATTGGCATTTCTGGATCTAATATAGACATATCACTGTATGCATTGAAGTTTATGGAGAAATGTTTATCAACCACTGCCAATGAGTATTAAATACAGTACAAGTTAACAGCTGAACTGTACTGCAACACCCGTTACACAGATAGGTTTTACTCACGAGTAATCAGATCAATTCCGAGACAGTCAGAGACGAAAAATTATCCGTTTTACCAAGATCTGGTGACAACTTGCTGCAAGTTTTCATTTTTTGCAATTTTATTTTCATGGAATACAAAGAAGAAATAAAACTGTTAATAAATAATGTTTATTCAGGGAATAATTTGTTTACGAGAATGCTCGAAGACGCTTACTTAACAAAGATCTTTGGCACGGTATTGAGACATTATTACAAAGAAAGGCAAGAATTCGTTTATTTCATTTGCTGACAATACAATTATTATTTACTGGGAAACACAATGCTTTAATGTAGATGTACTGAAAATAGTTTCTTTAAGGGGGTAGACCTAGGGTAGGAGGAGATAACTCTGATTTTCACTTTTCTAGTACTTAAATAAATAAATAGAATTATTGCCATAAGTATGATCAAAATTTCGAAATTGCAATTTTTTTTTCACACAGCAAATCAATATTCATTTTGTCATGAAAAACAAATACCCTGCATCCAGTCATTTATAGCACGTAAATTAAATCTTCTTGTTTTGAAAAGATGTCTTAAAATAATGAAAATATTCAAAAGTCAGATTTCTAGCAAAGGAGGTAATTTCAAGCAAAGGTTCATCAATTTTATTGATTTTTACAAACTTAATTATAAATTTCGAAAAATTCGGACAGTAGATATTTCTAAAATTTTAATATGATATATCTTACATATACTAGTTTTCTCTCTATTCTCAGTTTTTGGTGAAAATTAAACGACTCTGTTTTTCATCAGAAGTTGAATACTGATCAAAATAGAGTAAAATTTTCGATACTGTTCAGAACACCCTTGTATTGCAGTTCAATCTATTTAAATTAGCTATTATTATTCATGTTAGTTTTCACACATGTTTATTCTACAGCACTTTGCATTTGAAATAATTTTATTTCAAATACAAATTTAATTAAAGCTTATTGTATGCACTACAAGCAAGTCCTAAATGGACAAAATAAATTGAGGCAACAGGGATTCTTTGATGACCACTGGACAGAAAACAGGGCGGTAAATTGCTTAAAGTCGACATGAACATGTGTAGATATAATACTGAGAATATTGAAAAAATTAAACGAGTGGAAAATTTTAGGCTTACCCAGGTCTACCCCCTTAAATAAGAGATCCATCTTCGTATACTTCTTTTATTGCAGAACTCATCGTGCAAGTAAAGCGTTAGTTTGAAGTATCTTCGGTATTTTTTTTTTTTTTTTTTTTTGTTATTTTCTATTCTACTTTCAAAACCTGAATTTTGCGACGTTTATATCACTTGTCATATAATTTCACTTACCTAACATTTTCGTTCTTTCAAAACATTGCTTTTTTACAAGGAGGGCGACGCATGCACAGCGGAATACGGTAACTTCTATTTTGTCTGGGTTTACAGGAATATAAGCCCTGTCCTTAATAAACTGGATTTTTCTATGTATCGTGTGCGTTTTTGTCACATGTACATTCACTCCATGTCCTTTCATATTTTTCTATGCAATGCTTCCGTATACTATTACGTATTTAGATTTCTTGTTGTCGTATATAACCATAAAAAGCAAAATACAACAAAACAGCTTTGCAATATGAACAATTATTTTATTAAAACAGTGTTAGATGGAGTATACGAAACTGATGATTGTTGTTCAAAATTTTAATTATTTAGTATGGTTTTCAGATGTGAATCAGATGTTGATTCTCTAAAAAATCTTCTTCCACATGCAGTTAACCTCAACCCGTCTCACTCATTGCCATAGCATTCAAACTTATACAACACTGCCACTCAATAAATCAATGTTTTTGCACAAAAATGGAGAACGTAGATACGCCTTTTTTAGTAGTACGGAAAGACAAGACGTACTTTGTAAAGAACCACACTGAATTAAATAAGCTCACTAAGACTGACGTCGTAATCAAGATATCAGAATATTTTTGTCGAATTTGCAGGATTCCTATGGGAACTAATTGTGTGCTAATTTTAGCGTTACTTTTTACTTTACTCGTATGAGGCCAGTTTTAACAAGGAGGAGAAACAAAATACATTTAGCCATGTCCTTTATATAGAGTCTCTGCTACATAATTGATATTCTTTATCTTAATAAACAAATATTAAGGAATATTTACATCAGCCCTATCCCAAAATAAGTTGGCAATTACAGAAACTACTTATCCAATTACTTCAGCTTCGTACCTAGATTTTTGTTGTATATTGACGAAAATTGACGTTCGAAATCTAAGCTATATGACAACATACCTACCTTTCCAGCGTTATATATGGAGTGTATAATTCACAGTTGTTTTGATATTTTCGAATATGTAGTTCATACATTGAGTTTTTAATAGTGCAAAAACCCTGTTCCAATGCCGATGAGTCAGGGATTTTCCGTCAGGAAATTCTATGGCCGTCACTATGACATCATTGAAAGATATGACGTGTTGGACATGTTCATCTAGGTTCACGTCTTCCCAGATTTGAAATTCCGATTATGACTTTATCAGATTAACTTACTGACAGTGTGACTGGTGCCGTCGACTGACCAGGACATGCTTACCCTTCCGTAACACCTGATGTTATTCTCGGTTTTATTGGGGTTCACACTATTAGTGCTTTTAATTTTTAGTGTTATCTTGTATATTATACTGTACCAGTTTAGTTATATCGTCGTAAGTGGCTTAGGAAGTACCGATTCGTCCTTTTTATTGTCTGAATAGTAAAGCGATTTATAGATTTTTTTTCAAAGTAACCCGTACCATGAATATTTAACTGGTTTTGTCTGGGGTTAGAAAATGACATTAACTAATTAGCTACCAAATAGATCTTTCAAAATCTTATATGACTCACTAACAGTGTGACGGTTGTTGTTGGCAAAGCAGGACATTCTTATCCTTCCGGACTACCTGATGTCACTCTCATTGTTATGAAAATTCAGACAGTGCCTTGGTTTTGAATGCTGCGTTGTTTTATCTGTCTAATGTTACTGGTTTTCTGTGTTCTCGTTTTGCCAGACACATGTCTATGGACGTTTAATTTTTGTAAATACTTTCGGTATTTCAAATCAATTCATAAATGGAAAAGATGACAATCCGGAATGGTAGTTTTTCGCCCGATGATCGAGTTTGCCGTTACCCCATTAATGATTTAAATTACTTGATGTCAACAATTTTGACACATCATCAGGCAAACTTTTTGCCATCTTGAAAAGGGACATAATCTCTCAATTTGATGCCACGATCAATCCAAAATCAAAGTGAACAAGGACTGGGCGCGGTCAGAACGTCGGTGTTGATTTTTGCTCTCACAAGTCATTGGTACGTGATACGAATAACAAACTAAAGACTCGAATAAATCAAACAGGCTCATCAAATGATAAATCACATGGAAGCAGTTCCTGCGAGACGTCGCAACGCCAATGCCGCACAACACATGTTTTAGATTTACGCAAAATTAATTGGAAAAGAAAAATAGGTCTGGGGAAAACACGGTCGTCAAAGCAAAAAATTTTGTCTAAGTCGGCCGGTTCGATAATGGGACGATTTGGTGACTTCAATTTGTGAACATACTCACAATTTACGTCTGCCAACAGAAATTCTGGATAATGGCTAAAACCATGACCTGACGTGGTTCAGAAATTGTAAGAGACATTTTCAGTACAATAAAGGTTTTGTAAGTCTCGTTCTACTTTCAGACTTAAACTTTTCAATGCACCAAAATGTCATCCGACTTTCCCACTTCCGGGACAAATCTTACTTGACGTTACTAAGAAAAATTTGTGTTTTGTTTACTTTCAGTCTATGTTAAGGTTATAAGTGTATAATTCTTGAAAAATATTCGGGGTTCAGGGGAAATAAATCCGTGCTTAATTTGAGCTGTGAATCTAAAATCCAACAATTTATCATAGTGCTACATAGGCAAATGGTACCCGATACAAGTAACAACGTTAAATTCTCGGAGGTCACATGACAAGACTTACAGAGCTAATTACTTCTTACGTACACAAAATACATTTTGTCGATAGAGATATTGTTTTCTGCCATACAAAATATTATTTTTATGAAATTCGTGTATCTTATATTTTGTTGACTAGTATAATTCTGTCTATGAGCTTTCATGGAGCTAGTGATAAAAAATTTTGAAAAGCATTTAAAATGTCGTTTTCTAATGGAGTTCTACATGTAAATCCCAACACGATTTGTTGCTATTAAATGTATCTTTGATGGAACTTCTTCGAAAAAAATGTCGATTGGGTATGTACATTTAGACATACTGGAATTATGTCTTGCTCTATGTTATAGTCACTTGTATCTACTTTGGAAAAATTCATTTTTTTTATAATGAAAACAAATGCAAGGAAGAATATAGCAAGTTATACTTGTGTTTGAACAGCGAAACAATATGTTTCCAAAAAGAACACACTGATCGCATTTGGGCATTACGAGACCCTTTTTGGAAAAAAAAATTGTGCAGCGGTTTATTCCCCCTATGAATTAGTTATACATATTGCTGAAATCAAACAACTGAACGAAGTTACTGTCAGAAAAATTTATCCGCCAAATCTATGTTCAGTCACTGTTGCAATTGTCACTCAAGAAATTTTACAGTCGTCACCATAACTTGACAGGTCGTTAAAATGCATCTATTTCATTTAGAATAAACATTTTTGAGTAGGTTAAGAGTTTATCACCAATAACTAAATACCGAAGTTATTGTGAATTTAGATTCTGCGTATCCGCATTTCGACAACTTATGTCTCTTCTGTCGAACAAAATGACGAACACCGTCTATGACAATGTCGGACTTTGCATCGGCAGTGTGACAGGTGCCACGTGTGGAGTAGATTGTGCTCACTCCTTTGGATCACCTGACGATACCTATAGTTTTGAAGTGATTCACACTGCTAGCACTTTAGTTTTGTGGCGTACTTGTGGTATTCGTTGCCGATGCATGTATCAAAAATGACTTGCGGCAGATAAAACATACATGTATTTCAAGTTTGAAGTTTTGTTTTCAACACAACAGTAGCTATCTATTGCATCCAGTTTGATAAGAAATGACTCACTAACTACCCATGTAGTTTCATAAACCTAGTTATAACAACCGTTTAGATAAAGTGAAAACCCCTCAAAATGTCATTTTGTCAAGGGTGTTCTATAGTAAATTGAATCATTTTTTTTACCTCCCCAAAATCTTTAACCAATCAACTTATAATCTAATACTAGTATATAAATGTCGCTGAAATCAGAACATAAAAATTATTGTATGCGCAAACATTGTTTCTAAAATTATAAAGCTTAATGGCAACCGGAAGCTCAACTATCCATTACAACCAATTTCAAACTACCACAATCATGATTCACGGTTAACAGATCAAGTAATAAATATAGAAATTGGACATTTTGTTTTTAATTAAGAAATAATTTTCGATTCTAAAAGGACAAATAAACACAATATTTGAAATGAAGCACTAATAGGTGAA
>MJUU01013415.1:19822-31641 GCA_002080025.1 Modiolus philippinarum | reverse complement strand
GTGTGAACTAAGAATCTAGCCCGTTTTACCCGTCTCAACTGTAGTGAAAAAAAATTGCTTATTTTCGTTAGTCCCGTAGATAGTAGTTAACTATGGGGAAAAGCCGTAGGTTTTCAAAAAACGTTTTTTGAAAACCTACGGCTTTTCCCCATAGTTAACTACTGTTACTGGGAACAGGTTTGTAGAGGATGATGGGATCGGTATTGCAATATTGCTTAGCCAGATTTATAAATATAGATATGATAAAGAGAATAAGAACAGTAATGTATAAATTTAAAACGAGAAGTTAATAAATAAAGATGAGGTATTGTGCAATAATCAATAATATACAAATACTATAAAGGACTTTTCAATTGTGTTTAACAAATCGTGATTGTAGTTTGTGGAGCAATGGTGAACGAAATAAGGAAAGAGATAGAATTGCGTGTTTTTTTTTGGCAGAAGAATAAAGATCTACCGCTGTTTATTGGTGTGTGCTGTAAAACGTTTATGTTTCGAAGCCAAGACCACGGATAGAATTTAATGCAAAAGATGACAGGTTTAAAGAAATGTTAAAAGGAGAGAAGAATATTGTGTGTACAACATGTAACTCTAATTTACCTGGTTAACCTGGTTCCGAGGTCAATTATATGGGCTAATTAGCCCCTAAGACCCTTCTATATACATTTGTGTCTTCATCCGGTTGGTAGATATCTGGTACGAATTTAATATGCAGATTTTTCCAATAGTTTATTAGTTGGCTTTTGAAAGCATTTAGTGACTTGGCTTAAATAACACTGCTTGATAAATTGTTCCAAGTATCCACAACCCTCTATGAAAAACTATATTTTCTGATGTAAGTTCTGCAGTTCTTCTTAAAAATTATGTGTTTGTGCCCCCGAGTTACTTTCCTTCTACTTGGAAAAGTGTGTTCATGCTGAACATGATCTATGTTATTAAGAATTTTGTAGGTTTGTACAATGTCAGCCCTTAATCTCCTGTATTGTAAAGATGGGAGTTCTAAATATTTTAGACGATCTGTGTAGTTAAGGTGTTCGATATTTTTACTTATTTAGTTCCTCTTCTTATGTGTGTAAGGAGGCTTACCTCCTCAAACAATAAATAATTTAGAAAAGGATAAAGCTCCTTTTGAAGAATTAAATACGCTAGAACAACATTTAATTTCTCCAGTGTTACCATTTTACAAAATTGTGATTTTAAGGCCCTGTCACACTATAACGTTCTGGCCAACGTGTGCCGACGTTCGAGAATTTTTGTAAGAACGTTGGCACACGCCGAAGAAATTGAAGAAATTCTCTCGTTGGGTGCATTCAAAACGTCAGGGTAACGACCTACAACGCACGGAAAACTTATTCATAACTTGCCTGCTACGATCACAAAACGTGTAACTGCTTATGCAGACGTTTCAAAGGCGTTTTACTAGCGTATTTAACGTTTACCGAAAGCACCCATAACGGTCTTAAAACATTCAGAGAACGTCTGTATAGCGTTTTGACAATCTTTCGTCAGATCAGTCAGAAATTCTTCACCCCAATGTCATTGGCAAAGGTAGAAATGGGTAGAAATGTCACAGAAAAATACGACAGAATGCAGGAGGGATAGGTCCTAAAAAATCACAAAACTTATTTTCAAAAATATATGTTAGTGTGATGCTGAAATAAAGCATCTATGTACGTTCCTTTTGAAATTTATTTTCCTTTTTAACCATTATTTTAATAATAAAACATCGGTTAATACGTTACTCCTTAGTTACAAGGATGCTCAGTTTGCGTTCTATGCACGTTTGTATCAACTTTCGAGAAACTACTACATATCGCACAAATTGCGTGCATAACGTACCTCTATCGTTAGTCTAACGTGTACATAACTTATCAACAACACGCTGGCGTACGTCGTGAAATTTTGAGCATGTCCAAAATTTCCCGACGCACCAAACGTTCAACAACGCACGTCAACGTGTGTCGACGTGTTTGTAACGTGTTACAAACGTACCTCTAACTTATTCAACGCACACCAGCGTGTACGAAAATATTCTCACACGCTGGGCACACGTTGTGCTGTGCGTTATAGTGTGACAGGGCCATTACCTAAGAGTGATCAGCGAGCTGTACATGGTCCAGTTGTGTGCGTAAAATCCGACATGACAAAAATAACGAAAAGTATTGATTTGAGTATACAAATACTTCACGAGCCAACACATCCTTGTCAATCAAACACGAAATTTTCTATCCAAGGCTATTCCATAGCCTAGCTTATCATTTTTATTTCATAAAAACCATTATCCGATTTATATCATCCACTTATGTTTATAAAGTCCCCTCGTGTTTTCTAGTTTAAGCTCTCAAAGACCGGTTAAATACGGAAGCTTATTAGGGACACAACACAATTTTTTTTTAATGTGTAATTACAAATTAATGAATCGTAATTACAAATTAGTAAATTTTTATTACTAATTACTAAATTATTATTACAAATTACTTAATTGTAATTACAAAATATGAATTGTTTAATTACAAATTAGTAAAAAATTTATCAGTTACAAATTACTTAATTGTTATTACAAATTAGTAAATTGTAATTACAAATTAGTATATTGTAATTATAAAATAATAAATAATAATTACAAATTCGAATTCAAAAGCTCATCTTGTTCAGAAATGTTTATAATTTTTGGTGATAATATAAATAAAAAAGTTATTGTAATATTTGTAATTTTCTGAAACTGTCAAAGACCCGTTTTCTTTTCTTTTTATACAGGAGACTGATCTTGTCCACTTGACGGTAAGTTTAGGCAATAGGGGCGACTAAGCTAAAGTTTGTTCGTCTGAATCCTCAAAACCAAGAATAAGAAATGACACAGATATAACATAAATCTGCAGTTACGGACATCCTTATTAGGAAATTTAACATCAGTTACGGATATCAGTTTCTTCATTTACCGACATCACCGCTGTTTTTTGAAGAGGTTATATCTCTGTCCAACGACTAAATTATGAAAAACCCTTTAGCAGTTCAGTTACAAATAAAGTAATACATCGAATAAGTTAAGAAACGCTGAAGAATAATGCGTTATCATAACAAAATTGACGGTCATAATTTTTAGCCGAAACTGCGTCCGCCATCTTGGGATATCGGTAGCTGCAGTTACGGATATCACATTTACCCCGGTGAATAGTGTCAATTTCAACAGTGAAATTTATACCTTGAAAATTATATAATTTATCAATCAGATAACAGGATTAATGACAAATTATTGGAAAAAGAAATGATTGTGTTTGGATGCGAACACAGAAGTCGCCCAAACTCCCCCATATTACAATCCCTGCGAATTTCGACGTGTCGTCTTCATAATTTGATCTAATTTGGAGCATTATTAATTTTCCTGCCTTTTTCTGTTTTCATGGCAATGGCCGCCATTTTGAAGTTTTTATCATCAAAACAAGTTATCGACTTCTAGCACCACCTCCCTTTAAATTTTCATTCAATTTGGAGTACATTAGATTTTCTCTCCTTTTTTTTCTGTTTCCATGGCACCAGCCTTTTTTTCTGTTGCTGTTTCCAACGCAACGGACACCATTTTAAAAATTTAACAACCAAAAGTAGTTCTCCATTTCTTTCAAAACCTTTCCGTAAAATTTCATACAAATCACCTTTAATTTTCCCGCCTATTGTGTTTCCATGGCAACATCCTCCATTTTTAAAACAAAAACAACAAACAAACGAAGAAATAATTAAACAAACGAACACAAAAATACAAATAATAAAATACCTCTAAAAAATATTAAACCAGAAAAAAGAAAAAAAAATTGCAATGAAATGAACTAGAAAAAAAGAACAAATATTTAGTTGTATACGTTTTTATCTTTAAACAGATTGGAATTCAGTGTGTTGTACGGATGTAAATAAGTATTTCTGTCAGTTTTGTCAATTTTTGTTGAAACAACGCTTTCACTAGACAATAGATTACTCTCTGAAACGGGCTCTAGATAATCATTACAAGACTGGATATGATTTGTAGCTTCACACTGAGCACTGTTATTTGGCGACTGATAATTTTTTAAAGCTGGGATCACAGGAAGACCGTTTATTCGTACACTGACTTGTGACGTTTCTGATATCTGATGTTGTTCCATAAGTTTGTCATCATCAATTACTGCATACCCATATTCACATTCTAACATATTTGAAGTGTTGTTCCTTTGTCTGTTATCTCCAGTTTGAATTGTACACTTAATTTTACGTTTGATAATACAAACAACTAATATTATTAAAGCTGCAGACAATGCACATGGTAATCCATATATCAACAGAGGTCTTCCTATAGGTTTTTCTGAAAAACAAGGAGACCTTGAGAGTCAAAATGGTATCATTAGTTTAGGAGACATAGTCGCAAGATTTATTTCATTTGATCTTAGTTTGTGGTTCCTTGGTTAGTACAAGTGTCATCACTTCAAAATTATAGCGGTATGGGTTCAGTTTAGTGCCGAAGTATCCAAAAGCTTTTCCTACCGTCGATTTAAATGTTGATTTAAATGTTATCAACTACCTAAACCTTAGCGACAGATCAAATTTAAACGGTTTAAAATACTGTTTATAAGAAATACTACAAAGAATTGGTTTGTTATATAATAAAATAAATAAAACTTTACTTACTTCTATCTTTGTTAAGTTACTGTCGTTGTTTGCAAATAAGGACCTAACATACGTTATTTTGTTAAGTTGGTGTAATTGGCTTCAGAGCGTAGTTTTAAGGAAGACTATCAAACTTTGATGATTTTTGTCGTAAGGTTCAATGTTAAACTGTTCCGCACTAACATTCACGTTTTTTGTCGGTTGAAATAAAATGGGCAATATTTGTAAAGGACCTCCTAAAATATCATTGTTTGAATTTGTTTAAGCGATATCAGAGGAAATGAAGAGATATGATTTTTCATTAGCATCTAATGCTTAACTGTGTTCTTCGTCAGCTTTTGCCATTTTTTTGTGTGAAGAATTTTCCCTACATTATCTCTGTTTAGTTAAATTTGCATCAGTTGTCTTAAAGATAATCATCAAAAGGGTTCAATGTTGAACTCAGTCTGTGCTGAAGGGCATGTCTTTATCGGATACAACTAATCAATCAAGGACCTTTCATAGGTCAATATAGTTCAGTTAAATTTGCTTCATTATTTTTAAGAGTAGATGAAAAGAATGGTAATTCTCCCAAATAATCCAATGTTAAAATATATTTGACGTTGGCGGCTATGTTGTTTTACCCATCTGGCTATAACAAGGGTGAGATTTTGCCATGACTTTGTTTCCCTTGTCCCTCGTCTAAATTTCATTCAAAGATCTCCTCTGATACTACTGGCAAATTAGAAAATAGTCATTCGATGGTCACCTGCGAGAAGATTGTTTTCCGGGTCCAGACTATTTCATAGATTCTCTAACAGCGGGAAACATAGTTCTAACATTGGAACCTATCGGAGAACACGTTCAAATATCTTCACCTCTGACACTGATGAGCCAATTGAAATTAAACGTAGCCATAATAGTCTTTAGGTGGTCCCTCAAAGAAGTGTTTTTGAGGTCAGGGCTATAGATTGCAGCCAGTTGGGAATATTGGTCCCTAAAGGAAAATTTATTCAAAGGTCTTCTCCTGTGAAACTGCTGACAGAGCCAATTGGAACAAACCTTGTCACCATTTTCTTTAGGTTGTTCTCTTTAAAAATTGTTTTTCAGGTCTAGGCTATACCCAAGATGGCTGTCAGCGGTGAATGTAGATTAACATTGAACCCTCCGATAAAACATATTCAAAGACCCTCTCTGCTGAAATAGCTTGGCAAATTTTAACTAAACTTAACCACAATGGCCTTCAGTTGGCCTCGGCAATATCTTTTTTCAGGTCACAGCTACAGTAGGGTACAGCAGACATAACCTCTCGTCAAGTTAACTTGAACCAGTCATAAAAGTTCCTCTAAGTTAACTTAGGACCGTTTCCAAGTTAACTTTGGCCAGTCATAGAGCAGTCATAAAACCTATTCTAAGTTACTTTTTGAAAGTGCTGGAGACCTCACTGCTCTAAACTGTTCTGATCATAGACTGACTGCTCTGGCCTGTTCTAGTCGTAAATCCCTGACTGCTTTGACCTATTCTGGTCAAAGAGCCTTGACCGCTCTTACCTGTGATAGAATCCTGACTGCTTTTATGTTATTTAATTTAGAGTATTTACAGTTCTTGTATTGTTAAATTTTTACTTGATTTACTTCTTGATCAATTTATTTTATCTTCTTTGGTTACAATCTCCGAATACGAGACAAGAGATATATGATTAGATATAATAATATGTATTTCACGAAAGGATATGGAGTAAATGAACATGAGACGATAACACATATGTTAACGCCAACTGCAATGATTTTGATGAGCTGTATGGCCATTTCGGAAATTAATTCCTCATCAGCAGCACTAGAACCCAAACAAAGGAAATCCATAATTTCAAAAAATGTTTAAAATGCATAAAACCAAAACGAAATCTGAATAATCAGTCATATCAAATACAGCTAAGGACAAAACTACGATGGAGAGAGTTTATCCATAGGTTTTAGAATTTACAAAAATTTAGACAATAGTAATTGAACAAAGTGTACACATGAGATATTATCTAATGTACAAGTACACCATATCTAAGAAAAATAAAGAGCATACATCTCTACCAAGGGGAATTGTTTTACCAACTCCACACTGCAATAAAAGACAAACTCCTGTATTAAATATTTCACGAAAGGATATGGAGTAAATGAACATGAGACGATAACACATATGTTAACGCCAACTGCAATAATTTGTGTCTGACGAGACGGTATGATTGGTCAGAGCAGTCGGTATTCTACTTGAACAGTTAACATTCCCTACCACACGCACCATGATGAACGCCGACGATTTACACGTTAAGGGCACAAGTTTTGCACAGTGAATGGTACATTAAGAACTCAATCGTGTAGCTTGTAGTCTCAACATATATATAAGAAAAGGCATATTTTCCCCAGTTAACATAATACCCATGCCTTCAACGCTGAAATTAATTATATTAACCTAAACCATATAGAAAAGGCCCATTTTCTCCAATAATTCGATGCCCGCAATACTGACACTTGCTGGAAAAGGAACATTTTCTCCATTCATTATTATATTGATACCCACAATACTGAAACTTTCTGTAATTAAGCCTAAATCATACAAGCAAAAACACATTTTCTCCATTTCATACTATATTAATGCCCGCTACACTGAAACTTGCTGTAATTTAACCTAAAACTTAAAAAAGATTCATTTTCTCCATTTCATGTTATGTTAATGCCTACAAGACTGAAACTTTCTGTAATTTAACCTTAAACATATAAGAAAGACAAATTTTGTCCATTCGATATTACATTAATGCCTGCAAAATTGAAAATTGTTGTAATTTAACCAAAGACATATAACAAATGGTACTTTTTTCCATTCCATAGTATATGAATGACTGCAATACTAAAACTTTCTGTAATTTAACCTAAATCATATAAGAAAAGCCACATATCTCCATTCCATAGTATATCAATACCCGCCATTCTGAAATTTTCTGTAATTTAACCTACAACATAGAAGAAAAGGCAAATTGTGTCCATTGGATATTATATCCATTCCCGCACTATTGAAACTTGTTGTAATTTAACCTAAAACATATAAGAAAAGGCACATTTTCTCCATTCGATAATATATTGCTGCAATCAATACTGAAACTTTCTGTACTTTAACCTACAAGATAGACGAAAAGGCATGTTTTGTCCATTTGATATTATATCCTGATTTATTGAAACTTTCTATAATTTAAGGTAGATAGACACTATTGCGCTGCGCAATTCAATCGCGCATTAGAAAAATAAAAAGTCGGATACGGGATAGGTTTGATTTCCGGGCCGGAACAGTAATTTTACGGCTTTTCCTTTGTGACGTCATAATTGAATGACAGATGTGAAACGTCATGTTTCGTTTACTTTGCCGCGAATTTAAATAATGTTTAATTCGGAAACTTTGTAAAATATTTCCGTTGAAAGCATGGTGACATATTCATTTTTTTAATTGTAACCAATGCATAACATCATAAGCTATCTTTACACAAAAATACATCAAATTCTCAAGGATAAAAAGTTCATTTCGATTAAGCTAAAAATTGACTTTCCATATTCACCCCGTTCATTCTATGTAAATTTAGTTGAAAAAAGCTAAAAATGAAAAAATTTCGATCTCAATTCTAGAAAAAGCAAGCATGATGACCTATACTTTTTATTACAGATTTCGGGTAAGTAGGATTGGTTCTTCAATTGTGCCGACTTACAACAAAATCTCATGGATATGAATGTATACCTTAACATAAACCAAACAAGAACAGGTACATTTTCTCAATTCGATAATATATCAATGACCGCAATACTGAAAATATCAAACCAAACCAAACAAGAACAGGTACATTTTCTCAATTCGATAATATATCAATGACCGCAATACTGAAAATATCTTTAATTTATATCCTACAACATATAAGAAAAGCCATATTTTGTACTTTTGATAGTGTATCAATACCCACAATACTGAAACTTTCTGTTATTTAACCTATAACATAGAAGAAAAGGCAAATTTTGTCCATTTGATATTATATCCATGCCCGCAATACTGAAGCTTGCTGTAATTTGACTTACAACATATAAAAAGGCACATTTTCTCCATTTGATATGATATTAATGCTAGCAATACTGGAACTTACAGTAATTTAACCTAAAACATAGAAGAAAAGGCACATTTTCTTAATTTGATATTATAATGATTCCCGCAATACTGACACTTGCTGTTATTTAACCTAAATCATATAACAGAAGGCACATTTTTACCATTTGATATTAAATTTGATACCTACAATACTGACACTTGCTGTAATTTAACCTAAACATATAAGAAAATTAGGCACATTTTCTCCATTCGATAATATATTGATGTCTGCAATACTGAAGCTTTCTGTAATTTAACCTAAATCATATAAGAAAATGCAAATTTTCTCATTATATTGATAACCGCTATACTGAAACTTGCTGTAATTAAACTCATATTTTATTATTAAATTCGTCAATATATTAATGATACATGTATATACAACACATCAAACACAAACAGAAACGAATTCATGATGGGATTAAGAAACAAGAACACAGCTCTTATATAAATCTAAATCCCATGTTATATTGAAGCCCGCAACACTGTAAATTGCTTTAATTTGACCTAAAACATATAAGAAAAGGCAAATTTTGACCATTCGATATCATATCCATGCCCACATTATTGAAACTTGTTGTAATTTATCCTAAATTATATTCGATGATATATTGATGCTCACAATACTGAAACTTGCTGCAATTTAGCCTGAATCATGTAAGAAAAGGCACATTTTCTCCATTTCATTTTATATCGATGACCACAGTTCTGAAACTTTTGAATCTACCACATGTAAGAAAAGCCACATTTTCTCCATTCGATAGTATATCAAATACCTGCAATAACTGAAACTTTCTGTATTTTAAGCTACAACATATAAGAAAGTGCAAATTTTATCCATTCAGCATTATATTGATGCCGGCATTATTGAAAATTGCTGTTATTTAACCTTAAAAAATATGAGAAAAGGCACATATTCTACATTTAATATTAAATTGATACCCACACGACTTAAACTTGCTGTAATTTAACCTTAAACATATGAGAAAAAACAGATTTTCTTCATTCAATATAATATCAATGCCTACAATACAACTAAAACTTGCTTTGAAGGCAGGTAATTCTCTGACTTGCTGTAAAATTACTAGAAAAAATAACAAAGGGGACATTTAAATGCTGGTTGGTGTTGTGAGTATTGAAACTTTGATAAATAAAAAAATTTTTGTGCACATTATTTTCATTTTACGAATACCAGAAGTACAATCTCATTACTAATGTATATAAGAAACTCTTAATTGTGGTGTTCCATATATCTAATTAATATATTGATATTATTTGTTGCTTGTAAAATATGTGGTTGCAAAAAATCTGTATAAGCGTTTAAAATAAAACAAATGTTCGAATCGATCAAAGGGAGAGACCAGTAAGGAAAATCCGTATAACATTCGACACTATTGATCAGACGAGACAATGTAACGTGACTCGAAATGGAGACATCTTCCCGTTATTTTCAAAACAATCTTGAGTAATGTTTGACGCCAAGATACATTGAAATGTGACCAATTTCCATTGATTTTGACTAAAACATCAAGACATTTATTCGATAGCTTCAACCTTCCTTACTAAGCTACATTATGAAACTTATTGTTTATGAGAAATTTTCATTACTTCTGATATACATTCCTTCCTTTGAATAGGTGTAACCGAAATCTCGCATTTAAATGGAGTAAGACCGCGTCATGCATACTAAAATCGACAAATAAATAGTGCATAATTTGAAAGAAAATTGAAAGAAAATTGTTACTCTACAAGACAAACATATTTGTTCATATTCTCTCTTTCCTTGTTAAAAGGGTAATAGGACGGAATAACTCTTTAGTGTTTTTCTAGTGCAGTTTGCTTGTGATTTGTTGCATGTGATTGAAGTTTTCGGCTATCGTGGGTGTTCACCGTTATCCTTTGGTTGTAATTTGATAATTATATGCGCGTACAACATTTAAACTTGTTTGTAGTTACGAATTCCCGTGAATATCACAGAATCGAGTGATTTACTTTTTTTTATAATGCTTTATTGGCAAAAAGAATGTTATATATTGAGACAGAGGCACACACGTAACAGTAATAAGGAAAATATGACATTTAGTTATTATGAAATACTAATTGCAAACAAATTATTAATGAGACAATAAAAAAAAAACTTTTTTTTTCATCATGTTTTTGTCTATTTGTTGTGACTGAATCAAAAGATTGTGTGGACTAGAAAGAAAACAACCAATTTAATCTATGATCAAAATACAAAATTTCAAAAAACAAAGCATCAGAGTTTGACAATTTGAACATGTTATTTTCAGTAACTCTATTAAAATCGCACATACACACATTCATACCTACATTCATCATTGCAATATCTTTTACAATAAATCAAAAGTTGCTGTACACATCTAAAAGTCACTTCAATCTACCACGTGTACAGCAAAAATATAACTACATTCATTGCAACCCCATTCTCAACTGTCACTTTCAAAAACCATTCCTACTAAATTAATATATACTGTCTGACAATTAATTGTATTTTTTTTTTAATCATAACTAATATTATCAATCATAAATACTATTATTAATTTTGAAGGATAGTAATCCAGGGGTTCCAGTAGTTATCGGCCCTTTCTAAAGGTTTATTTTTGTAATATATATATTTTTCTATTAAAATATTTTCTTTGAGATAATTTTTTAATGCTAACATATCAACTTGATCGCCATTTAGTTTTGACCGATATATGTAGAATTTAGTATAAAGTATAATTAAATTTCTGACCAAATTTCTATCTGACCTTTGTAAATTTCCAAAATAAGACAATTTATAAGTTAAATGGCATATTTATTTCAGTTTTCTCAAAAATCCAATCGTTTAAATTATCCCAGAGTTCAAAAATCTTACTACATGACCAGAAAATGTGCTGTATTGTTTCTATTTCTTGTTGACAAAAGGTACATTTGTCAAAAGGTTTTATATTTAATTTATAAAGTAATTCGTTTGTTCCTATAATCCTATGTATAATTCTGTACTGAAACCATTGTATTTTTGAACTTTTTGT